>VZTM01011730.1:235427-247649 GCA_013400555.1 Jacana jacana
CCTGGGCACACTGCTGGCTCATGTTCAGCTGCCTGTCGACCAGCACCCTCAGGCGATAAAAGGGAAAAAATATTTAAAAAATAAAGACCCCCCCACCCCAACACAGGAAAATTGAAGGCTTATAACTATGTTGCTGTGTTAATGGTTAAAAAAAATAATATTCTAAATTGGCTACTTCTTCCCGCCGTTCCTTCTTCTCGAGGGAGCTGATAGAAAAGGCACGTTGCAAATCGAACTCAAGCTCTACGTGACAGACTTGGGACTGGAATAACAAGGATATCACAGTCTAAGATTCAGCTCTAAAAAGCAGAAGCTCTGTGAGATCCATCACCTGGGATGATGGGGAATGGAATATGTTTGCAGACACGCAGCACCGCAGGAGGAATTAATACTCGAGAAGGGAGAATTGCAGAGCTCCAGAGGAACAAGCAGAGTGATATGAAAAGTTTAAGTGTGCTGCAGGCGCTCTGTTTCACCAGTTAACAGCAAAGGGGAACATTCCCTTGACTGGTCACCTCATTTGTGGCAGTCGTAAAAGAAGAGGCCGCTCTGGTTGCAAAGGGGAGGAGTTTTGCTTATGATATAATTCTGCTCATGAGAAACAAATTAGAAACACTTGGAAAATAGGGTGTGTAAGCTATTACTGCCCGATGGCAGCAGGAAATGATGAGAATTATAGTGTATTCATGCCTTTTGCTATTATTTACCTTGGTTTCCAATAACCATGCGTAGTTGCCAGAGCAACTTCCACATCACACACACATTGCTCCCCTTCAGTTCTCCAGAAAGAGACACCCCTTCAGTTCTCCCCCCAAAACTTGAAAGAACGGGGCAATGTGTATAAGGAATGCTGGAAGCAGCCAGCTGCAGGAGGAACATCCCGCTCTTCTGGAGCAAATAACTAACTTCAGGGAATCTCTTTGGCTGAGAAAATGTTCACTTCAGACCCAGTCCTCGATACTGCAAAGCTCCTTTAGTTGGAGGTGAGCATGGCCATGGTGCCACAGGAAATGTGCTTTATCACACACTCTGTTAGCAAATGTTTTCCAGCAGCACTTGTCACCAGTGAATCTTACACTGGATACTGAATCCTCAGTAAATCAGGTTTCAGCTTGGACAGCCTCTTGTACCCTCTGCTTTCACACAGGGATGACCTGAGCGTTTTCAAAGTCCAGACCAGAAAATACGCTGAAAATTATATAGAGGGGGGAAAAAGAACCCCACGGTAGTCAAGGCCAGGGGCAGAACTGAACTGAGCAGCCCCAGATTGACACTCTCCTTCAGGCACCGAAGGACCCGGCACCTTCGTGTTAAATGTCAGCAGATGCTTTTAAACTTGATATAGTAGCCAAAGGGCTGACGGTAGACTCCAAACCCAATTCATTTTTCATTAGCTTATCTTGAAAAGTTACAGACAAGAATCACGATTCAGACAGGAGACCTTTCCCAAACTTGGAAGATTCACATACAACATTGTAAGCTTTCTTTATACAGTTGGGGACCTTGAGGGATACCTCTTTGAGTACCAGCAACCTGCTCCTGCAGGACAATGCCACTCTGCAGAGGAACTTGGGGAAAAAAGGCAAAACCAGGGAAAGATATTAAAAATGAAGTGAGATGCAGCAGAAGACAAAAAGGCAAGAGCCAACAAAATCTGTTGCTAGAAAGGGAGCAAAGTTTTGCATGGACTGGTTGTACAGGGTTTTTAGGTGGTCTTAGGAAAAGAAAATGCCTTAAGCCAGGAGTGGGTTTTATGGTTGTGGGATGAATACATAACAATACTCAGTGGGTGTACGCTGCACCGCAAAAGGAGCCTAACAATTGTAGCAGGGCAGCCACCCCAGTTGTTTAACATTTACTCTAGTGTGGACTAACACAAATGGCAGGCGTGCAGAGCAGATGTTTAGGGAAGAACAGCAGAGAATCAGAGCTCTGTAACCTCAGCCTCACCACAACGTGCTCAATCCGAAGCGCATGGGAGAAAGGAACGCCAGGGCAGCCCCGCAAGGGGTCTGCTGTGAGAGGAGCAGTTCCCAAATTTCAGGGCTTCAGCCACAGCATGGTGCCAATGCTGCTGCATCTGGCCTCCTGGGAAACCTGTGTCAGCTTGTAGGGCCAGGCTGAAACCCAAATATTGCGATTTCATACCCAGTGGATAAAAAGCTCTTCCGTTTCACTTCCCAAGCCAGGCTATCCTCACTCATAGCACTTACTCTAGTAAAGGCAATTAGATCCTGAAAAGAATAAGGGACACGATGAAGTGGAAGAGACAGACCAGTTATTGCCACAAATTTTCATTAATTATTTGCATATACAACAAAGTCTACTTTCGTTAGACTCTCTGATCGTCATTCCTCATTTTGTGTTTGACCCTGGGCTCTCAAAAGAGTTCAGCAAAATCAGCCAGTCAGAAAGCAGCTGGAGGACAATACCACAAGTAAATTACTTGGGGTTTGGTGGGTTTTTGGGGGTTTGGTGTTTTTGCTGTAGGGTTGTGGCTTTTTTGTGAACACCATGGTGAATTTTTTCCCGAGCACTCACCATGTGTGGTATTTGGGTTTGTTCTCCTTGTTGCCTACCGCAGGAGCTGTCCTGTGTGTGGACACTAGCAGGAGTCCTAGTGCTTTATCCACTCTCAAGATTTTGTAATGAACCTCACAGTTGTATAATGTTTTCTTAAAGCCCCAGTTACAGTGGCCACATGACTGTCTGGAATCTTTGTTTTAGGAAAATAAAAACTAAGTTTCTTAGATTCTTCCTGCTGTGGTGAACACTGAGAGAAGCAAAACCAAAAGAATCACAGTTTCATTAATCCCATGGGGTTTTTCAGTTCGTTTTTTAAATGCCATAATCCAGTTTAAAAAACAGCACTCAGGAAGCAGACATAATACTGTGTAACTTAGGTGAAGTGCAATATAAACCCAAATTAATATTTCCCAAAGTATGCCAATGAAGAGAGACACACAACAGCAGGAATTGGTCTCAAGGGAGAGACAAACCTGCAGGAAAGTATTCTCTAAGCTGGGGAGGCCTCTGGGGTGACCGTGGCAGCTTTAGCTCATCTAAGAAACGCTGAGCACCAAGGACTGTCACCGACTTCAGCTCGGTGCAACTGAGAGCCCGGTCTGTGAGCACGTAAACTGGGCACCACAAAGGTGACCTCAAACATTTTCCAAGTCTTATGTTCCTCTTCCAAAACAGGTAGGATCTCTTTTCTGGTGGACTCTGCTCTTTAGGTATCAGTCATCAGCTGGCAGCTTCCGAGGCCCAACCTGTACCATACCTGCATGCATCCTTCTGCTCCCATTTCTAGTCTTCATGAGAACATATAATACATAATCATGTCAGAAAAGCAGAGAAATTAAAGGCTTACATGCGAATTTACAGTCTAACAACAGGCTTGTTAAACTGAGGCAGTTTTTGAAGTAAAAGCAAGTTCACAGTGTCTCCTGAAAGATCCGAGAGGCAAGAATCTGCTGTGCAGCAGGCTCTTCCCAAGCTGGGGAAACACCACGTGGCTCCTGCGCGCTCTGAGGTGAAAACTACCCTCCTCACATCGTGCAAAATCAATGAAAACGCTGCAGGGGATTGGGCTACCAGCTGAGAACAGCTCAGGAGTGCTATTTACTGACAGAAATGGGACATTTTTGCTGCCTTTAACCTGCAACTAAGGAGACGTACCTGTGATGGGGCCGTACCTGTAGAAATGGCAGAACAAGGGGAGCGAGCACAAAATCAACTGTAAAGCTCTTCATCCACTGGACAGGTGAGTTTACCTGCCAGCACAACTCCTGCTCCTCCTCCAACATCCAGGAAGGAATAGCTAACATGAGAAAATGGACTTGATGCTCATCTCAAACGGTTATTGCATCTTTATGAGGGAAATGCAAGGTTAAATCAATAGAGATCAAGGTGTGAAACTCAGTGGGGACGGTAATTGCAGAGCTCTGCCTGGCTGAGGGCACTATTCAGCAAAGAACAAATCAGCCCTGCCAAATTTTTGATTCTTGCACACATTGCAGAGCCTTCGAGCGGATTCCTTGAGAACAGCCACAAAAGGAGGGATCCATTCTTTGATGGGACTAAAGCAAAAACCCGATGATGCCCAGCGGGTTGAATGGGGCAACGGGGGCAGCTGCAGGCAAACCTGAAGCTCTAAATGGTCGGGTCTGGAAAGGTTTTATACCACTTGTTTTTTAAATTTTGCTCCTCTCCACACTGAGAAAGACGTGGATTTTTCCTCTCCTGGTTTTAGAGTAGTATTTAGTGATCACTAGACAGTAGCAGACAGCAGCGGAGAGTGGGCGGGCGCTGGCAAGATTCCCACAGTCTCTGCTCTGATTCATGTTCCTGTACCCTGACCTGGAAATCCTAGCGCTCATCCCACTTTCACGTAAGAAGTGCAACAGTGAGATAGGGAAGGAAATGTCAAAACTTATTTTACCAGAATTAAATCCAAAGGAAAGGCTTCCACCGTAAAGTCCATATGATTTCCTCTCTCTAGACCCACTCAATCTGATTACTCTTACGGAGGAAAAATTATTATTTGAAATGTGTAAAAGCTGGATCATGGTGGAGAATTTAAGGTGGAGCAGTTTATTTATTTAAGCCAGTACGGAATACCTGGGATTCCAACAACCAGTATGGTCATAACCCAGAGAGATGCAAACATCACTTTTTTTTCTTTTTTCTTGGCTGATATTGCAGTATTTTGTATTTTTCACAAAGAGCCAGCTCCCAGCATCAAGAAATTACACCCCAGTCTTGCATGGCAATCAGAAGAGAGTTTCTGAAATGTGTAAGAGAAGTCTGGATGGCTGACTCCTAAAGGCTATCCAGCAAATAAAAGGAATTTAGAGCAATCTGTTTCCGGGATCTCCCATAAGTTCTGGGATTTATCACTTTCGTACACTTTGAATGGTCCATATAAAGAAATGATGCCTTTAAAAATTTGGTTAATAACTTGGTACAAAGGAGGGAAACTGCAATGTTCTAAGTTTTCCCTGCAGACCTTCTGAGCTCAAACATTCAGCACTTTCCAGCAATCATTCCTACATGCACACAGGGTGCTTAAAACGCCTTCTCTCTATTTCTATGCACACAGAGTTCAAATTCTCAGTCAATATTAATGTCCTTTAATTACTTTGCCAGCTCTAAGAGAAAGACAACAACTACACCAACTAACACCGGAAATCATGTGGGCAAACATCCACTTTTTATCAAGCAAAGCACCATCAAAAGTAAGATTTATAACACCCTCACAAAAACAAGGCAAGAAACAATAGCATTAGGAGGTAATAATTTAGACTGGTTCACCATGAAATTTCCTAGGATTAATAACAAAAAGCATCACTTCCAAACAATATCAGCGCTGCTGTTGTGTAAGAATTCCTTTGTTTCCTCACCTCATATAAACTCCTACATATGGCAGAACCCCCCGTTCTCTAACACGGTTACGGCCTTCAGGACAACATCAACCCATGAATTCGCCATGTCCCGTCTTTCTCTGCCTCTCAAGGCGGAGACCAGGCCTTCATTTTTCACTCTCACACCCACATTCACAGGGGTTCTCTTCTCTCTAACGAAAAACACAGTATAGGCTCTAAGGAATGCGTATTCATGACTAAAAAACAGATACAGCCCTCCTATCTCATAAGACCCAATTATGCTTGCACTAGGCATGAAGAGGAAATTACAGACAGCCACAGGGCACAGAGTGCTTGAATCACCCCGCCTGTTCTCTCATTCTAAGATGAAAGTTTTTAAATCTTTCCCTTTTTAGAATAGTGGCAACAATAATGGTGCGCAACCACGGACTGAGAACTGCTGCCCCACCTCACAGATGAAAAGCAGGAACGTTCACCTCCAGTTTCCTTCTTCATAAGACTTAACTTTTGTGGGGAAGGGAGGGAATTTAAAATTCAAGTTCCCTAAGGTTGTCTCAGGTATCCTTGTCCTTTGAACAATGGGGAGATCAATCTTCTCGATGCACAGGCGTGTCAGATATACTAATGACTTCCCATACCACATCATTTACTCCTCTTGCTTCTTGAGGATATGGTTTACCTTTAGTCCTTCTCTGACAAGTGAATTTCCCCAAATCTTCAGTTGACAGTCAGATTCCTGTATGGGGGAACGAGGGCTTGACTTCACTCCAGGGATTTGGTAGGCAAAGGAGAGCAGAGCCTGCTGTGTCTAATAACGCTGATTGGCAGGTACAGGGCTGCTCACAGCGTGAACTATCAGGATAAGCTGATATGTTAGCATGGGAGCAATTCTTCTTCCTCTTTGCATTTAATGACAGAATCACAGAATCAAAATCAGGGATTGGAAGGGACCTTGAAAGATCATCTAGTCCAATCCCCTGCCACAGCAGGAACACCTAGATCACGTCACACAGCAATGCATCCAGGCGAGTTTTGAATGTCTCCAGAGAAGGAGACTCCACCACCTCCCTGGGCAGCCCCTGCCAGTGTTCCCTCACCCTCACCCTGAAGAAGTTTTTCCTCATATTTAACTGGAACCTCCTCTGTTCCAGCTTGCACCCATTGCCCCTTGTCCTGTCATTGGATGTCACTGAGAAGAGCCTGGCTCCATCCTCCTGACACTCACCCTTTACATATTTATAAACATTAATAAGGTTGCCCCTCAGTCTCCTCTTCTCCAAGCTAAAGAGACCCAACTCCCTCAGCCTTTCCTCCTATGGGAGATGTTCCACCCCCTTAATCATCTTGGTAGCCCTGCCCTGGACTCTCTCCAGCAGTTCCCTGTCCTTCTGGAACTGAGGGGGCCAGAACTGGACACCATATTCCAGATGGGGTCTCANCTGTGGGAGACAGTGTCAAATGCTTTACTGAAGTCAAGGTACACCACATCCACTGCTTCACCATCATCTATCCACCTGGTTACGTCTTTGTAAAAGGCAATCAGGTTGTTTAAGCATGACTTCCCCTTGGTGAAGCCATGTTGACTGCCTCTTATGACTTTCTTATCCTTGATATGCCCAGAGACAGCATCAAGGATAAGTTGTTCCATCACCTTCCCAGGAATAGAGGTGAGGCTGACCAGTCTATAGTTACCCTGGTCCTCCTCCTTGCCCTTTTTAAAGACTGGAGTGACATTTGCTTTCCTCCAGTCCTCAGGCACCTCTCCCGTTCCCCACGACTTGCCAAAGAGGATGGAGAGTGGCCTAGCAATGACTTCCCCAGCTCCCTCAGCACCCGTGGGTGCATCCCATCAGGACCCATGGATTTATGGATGTCTAACCTGCTCAACTCATCCTTAACCCAGTCCTCATCAACTGAGGCAAACTCCTCCTTTATCCTGTCTTCCTCTGGGGCTCCTCCAGCCAGCCTCCAGCAGCATAGACAGAGACTATAATTCAGCCTTCAGTAACTCAGCCTTCATCTATCATCTGATGTCTATGCAGCAACTTCTAGCTACATCCTGCAAGTAAAAGTAACATGAGCACATCAGCCAATCAAAGTATATGCTAAATGCAGTCTTGGGGTTTTGTTTTGGACTGGATTTAGGCTGGTCCCACAGACCGATTATTTGAGACCTATATTTGGTATCCACAAGACCAATCATTGTTTTGGATCTTAATATCCCATCTGGGGCTTGTGGTGCTCCTAAGGCAGGGTCTTTGCTTAGGTGCCTCCACAGGAACTCTAGTTAAGGTATCCTAAACCCACTCCAATGCACGGAGAGTAGAGATGATTAGGGGGGCTCACTTCAGAACTGCACTATAAACCAACTAATTCAGGTAAAGCCTCTTTCAGATGAAAAGTAATCACTGATGCAGGGTCTCAGGCAAGTGGCACACTGATAAGGCTTCATCATAATATCTACAGACATTACAGTGAACACCAGCAGCTCTGCATCTGCTGACATATAACTATCTTTAATTTACTTAAGTCCCCACAAATCCTTCCCCAAACACAGAAAAGCCTCAGATTACACACAATGGAAAGACGGGAGGCTTGTGGCAAGCCTGTGTCTTAACAAATAATTTCCTTTCCCTGGGCACACCATATCCCTTCTCTGAACAACGGGAAGAAACAGAACTATTTAATAATATGTAGTTATGTTCCCTTGCTATGCATAGGACATGAGGACTCCAAAACACTGCAGGCCATGGTTGGTAACTATGAGGTTTAGGAACCTGTATGACATCAAGTGTGGATGCGACACACCAAGCTGGCACAAAGGCAGCAGCTGCCCATTGTAAGGGTGACAAGATACAGTGGTAGATCAGATCTGTAGTTCTTCCTCCATTAATACTGGTGGATCAAGAAGCTTTCTCTGCTTCTACAGCATAATTGATCTAATCAGGATTCTCCCTGGGTGCCCAGTGCAGCAGTGCCCATGTGAATCCTACCAAAGTCAGTACCTTTAGTCCCTGGAGATGATGTGTAACTGTCCCATGACAATGGGAAGAGCAGATCTATGCAGAATCTGAGAATGGTACCAGGGACTAAATCTCATCTTATGACCTAACTCCATAAAGGTGCTAGGTCCGTGCAAAAGCTGGTACAACTTAGAGCAAGTCTTTGCTGGCTTTGCTTCCTCAGCAACGCTTCTGCTGGGTTTGGACAAACCAGCAGTATTTGTGTCATGCAAGGCACTACTGGGGACTACAAGATGAAATCGTTCCTTGGCAAAATCGCCTTTGAGGTTTGTAAAAGGTTGTCTGTGGGAAGAGATTGAGACCCATTTGCATTTTTTCACTGTAGGAATACAAAGACTTACAACCTACAGTACAAAAAAAAAAGATTATAGTATGATATGTGCTCCTAAGAGCATCCACTGCCTGCCAGCCAGCATAACCTACATAGCTTAGGCTATCTTAGTGATCCTGCAGCAGTCTGCGCTGCTGAACATTCCACCCCCCCAGCAGCAACTCTCAAGCCACTCAAGGGCAACGGTCTGGTTTAGCACTGGCCTTGCTTCGCTGTCCGTACTTGTCAGACATCCCCCACTTGGATGAAATGAGATGAGATCCCAGATAAGATCCTTTCAGGACAAGTTGTCACCCTCGTTTGCTGCCTACAGATCTGCCCTCAGCAAAAATCTTTTCAGCATTTCTCCTGTCCAACCAAATCAGGCACTCGGAGTTCAGTGCTCCCTTTTTATTCTTCCATGTGACACAGGGAAATGGGGAAGAAAAGCTGAGGGGACAAATGAATGAGATTTTTTTTTCTGTTGTGTACATTTAAAATGAAAGGGAAGAGGGGATGTTCCGCTACTCTATGTAATATTTTTTGTGAAACCACTTCATAAACCCCAGCTATTTTTGACAACTAATTTAAGAGCCTCTTTTTCACCTATCAGAAAATCCCACCCACTGTACTCTGTTATTTCTGGTGCATTCTAGTATTCTGCACAAATAGGCCGTCTCTTCACTGACACTACCCACTCGCACACCAAAAAAAGCATCCCTTTTCCTCGGGGCAGACATCCGCCGCTGCACCTTTTTTTCCTCAAGAAAATCCCAAACGTTTCTTTCATGTACCCTTCAATTGCTGATTAACAACTATTCCCACTCTCATATATCAGCCTGTGATTCCTTGCGTGTTGTACACCAGGATGAGCCTGTAAATCCCTCCAGGCAGGCATCTGCTTAACCTACGTGTTCTCAAAAAATGTAGATTGGGTCAGACTGATTTCTTTCTTTTTTTTTTTCAGCTGAGGGAGAGTCAGGCAGAGAAAGAAAGAAAGACAATAACCATAAGATAAGGGCAAAAAGGGAAAACAAAGAACAGTGGAAGGAAGGTGAGAAAGGAGAAATTAAAAGAAAAGGATGGCTGAAGAGTGGGGATAGAGAGCGAGCTAATATAGTGGATGAAAATGCAACATTAGCAAGCGCAGTGTGATTTGACAAGTGTGAACAAGCCTACCCCAAAGTTAAAAAGCACTACATCTGGCAATGTGTCAATGTTTAAGCAGCACTTGCCTTCTCCTTCCCATGCTGGGATTCTGCATCCTTGATATTCCCTCAGATCCACTTCTGAGCTGCTGAGGTCTACGGGAATACATTTGTAGAGGTGGATTGGAAAAAGAACAGATACAAATCTGTAGTAATTTCAGTCACTATCATTCTCTCCCTCCCCAGGTCACCTCATTACGAAACAAAAGATCAAAACAACATTGCAAAATGCTGATATCCACCCAATTGCAGGGAATCATTTAAAACAGAAATGTTGGGGTTAACCATATGGCGCTCAACCTGCCTATACCCCTGTGTATATTACTTTTACTCTAGCAAATATATGGCAATGAGATCACTTGTGTTTTGGAATACAGGAACAGTGCTGGTGCACTAAATTCAGCAGCTGCAGAATCTTAACTAGAGCAGGATATTTATCTGAAAGGAATTTTTAAAATTTCCTCTGACAACTTTCTTCAGGGACCCATGTTGATATTTCCTTAAGGAAAGCCAGTCTCTCCCCCTCTGCAGTAGTGTGTGGACGGGTCTGTAGATTTGATCCTAAGATTTACATTGTCAGTGTGTGCACACACTTATCATAAACTTTTTGGCCATAAACCTCCTAGATTTGCTACATGTTAACAATTTTTTAGCAGGTTTAGCCCATGTTGTTTTCAGCAAGGGTTTGAATGTTCTGCATTATAACCATGCTCAATCACAACATATTGTTCTTTTATTACCTGTGGTGAGTGGTGTTTACTTACTTTTCATCTACAAGAAACTCCCACCCCCTGTACTCTTATTTCTGGTGCATCCTAGTATTCTGCACAAACCACTCCTCGGGCCATCTCTTCATGGACACTCTCCACCCGGGCACCCTTTCCCTCAGGGGGTGTAAATGTCACCACTGGTGAGTGCCCCTCCCTCCAGCTGAGGCCAGCAGTTCTCACCTTCCCACCTCAGTACAAACTAGAGAGCTCTATATTGACTGACATAAACTACTAAATCTCTGATGCTGTTTGATTCTGGAAGTGTTCTGGAAGCAACACACGAATCCACAATATTCCACTGTGCAGGAATTGCACGGTGTCAATTTAAAACAACCAAAACCACAGCGGTACAAACTTCCTGTTACTTAGCAAGCTCTTTCTCCTCTAATGCTCCTATGAGCAGATTGTTGTTTGTCCTCATCTGAGAAAGCATTTGGAAACTGTCAGTAATTTGGGGGGGGAGAAAAGAAAGGAAATTCCCAAGATTTTGCATGTAGAGACAAATTCAGTCCCCAATTAGCAGGTGCCATGGTTGGTGGTTTTGCCAGACTCATTCTTGCTTCTAGCAGGACAGAACTGAAAAATCACGAGCTTAATAAAACAGATTTATCATCTAGATAAAAATAGTTTCGTTATACTCTGCATTGTGTGTCCTGTGCTGCTAAGGAACTCTTCAAAATTCTTTTGTTTTTGACAATAAAATGGTTCCCACGGCAACACCATCTGATGTCACAGAAACAACGCATGTGAGGTCATAAATCCTTCAGAGGACAAAATAAAATCACAAAGGAGCCCCAAAACTTTACACATCTGTGATTTAAGGTTAACATTGCCTTCTTTGCTCTTAGTTTCACTAAGTTTCTATAACTTGGTTTTACCCTTTTTCCATTTTTGCGCACCCCGTAAGTATTTTCTTTTTGAAAAAGAGGGGGGGAAAAAAAAAGGAAGGGAAAGATTTGTCCCAGGAATTTCCTGTTGGCTGTTGTCCAGAAAACAGAGGATACCAGCAATAATGCGAACAATGCAAGTTCCTCTTAGGCCTGCTTCGAGCAAGCATCCAAGTCCTTCTATAACTTGACTGAAACGTGACAGCGTTTTGGAGAGGTTTCCGGGCTCCGCAGCCAGAAGCTTGGACAGAACCATCTCAGTTTCTCTCCTGCTCCTTCCCCCTTCTCCAGGTTCCGAGCTCCAGGCATCCAACAGTTCACAGTACTGAAATAAACACTCTACTACCGCAGAGTGAGGAGTACATTAAACAACTGGGCTTTTTAAGGGAAAAATACAAGCTTGCATCTGCTACGTGGTGAAATGCAGGACATTGCCAGTGCAGATGAGTAGAGAAGAGGAGATGAGATTTTTGAGCCAAATATTCTCAAATATTATATTATACCAAATATTTAAGCTGGTGAGAGGCCTGGAGAACAAGGCTTATGAGGATCGATTGAGGGAGTTGGGGTTGTTTAGTTTGAGGAAGAGGAGGCTGAGGGGAGACTTCATCACTCTCTACAACTGCTTGAAAGGGCA
>VZTM01011730.1:247663-309198 GCA_013400555.1 Jacana jacana
GGTGGAGTCCCCATCCCTGACTGTGTTTCAGAGTAGATTGGATGTGGTGTTGCGGGATCTGGTGTAGGGGAGAACTTGTAGAGTGGGGCTGATGGTTGGACTGGATGATCCCAAGGGTCTTTTCCAACCTGAATGATTCTATGATTCTATGATTCTGCCAGCCATCAGTTCCTGGCATTTCAAAGGGAAGAGCCAAGGAAACCTGCAGAAAGCTGGTAGTTGTGAAATGACTTCTTACTGTTTGGTTTTTCCTCTCCTGGTCAGTGGTCACCACATCTGTACACACACTGGTTTTTTTTTTTTCCTTTTCAACACCTCAGCAGAACCAAACCATCTTCCTCTTGTAACTAATGTCTTGTACTCACTGTGCCCTAAGAATCAGGTGCCAACTAAGGTGTGCTTAGGGTTTAATTAAGAAATTAGCCAGCTCATTGAGAATCTGCCATGCTAGTCAGAGAGTGACATCAGCAGATGTCCTCAGGGAGACACTCCAGGTCATGTGAGTAAGATTTTAAGAACTGACTTTTTGATCCACTTGATACCGTTAATGCCCACTTAAGAGCACAGATGTGTTTTTCACAGCTTCTATCCAAGGATCTGGAAACATTCTTAACTGGGTCTCCAGACTTTGCTCTTTTGTGAGCTAATGCAAAGGACATTCTACCAGTCAGAGAGAGATTCAAGCTCCCAAGTCAATCATGGCAGCAAAAATAAACAAACAATACCTTATTGTCAAGTCCAAACACCCAAAATTTATGACTCGGGAACTTGAAAAGATACTTGCTTAAATTAGAGACTACATTAAAAAGAATACTTTACAAAATTATTTTTGCAGCCCTAACAGTGCCCTGAGTTGCCAGTTTATGCTTTCCCCCAGCTGACAAAAGTAGGAGCATAAAGTAATGAAATAGATTTCACATATTTGCATAAATTCAGGAGCTGGAACTTTTTGAAAACCCAACAACTACCCTGAACTCAATAAAATCACAAGAGTTGGCAGCACTGTGCTTAGGACAGGAAGTAATGAATGGTAATGCTTTCATTACCAACTCCAGAGTTGGGTAGAACACAGTTACTACAGTATGAATTTACACCAGGCTGGGTTTAAATATGCTCTCTGAAAAAAGGCAAAAAAGGGGGAAAAAAAGTGTCTTCTGACCAGCAGAGGTGAAAGTTACCAGGTGTGTAATACCATTCACCATTACTGGTGAATACCCTGTACCCAGTGTCTCCTGCAGCTGTGCTGAAGCTACAGGTCAGAACTGGCTTCAGGAATACTTTCTACTCTGCCTTTGCGTTCTGCAATGTTTGGCACTCACGGGTGAAAATCCTGACTCAGAGCAGGGCAGCTTTGGGGATAAAGGATCACAGAACAAATACTATGGCTTTTATACTTGTGGGATGTAATAGAGTAAGGCAAAGTATTTCAACCAACTGCGAACAGTGGCTAGTTCAGACACAACCCCTCACCACCCAGCTCTTTAGTAAGTGGAAGTTAAATTATGCCTACAGGTACAGATTACTTTTCCACAACAGCAGCTAAACATATTCACAAGGTGAAACCGGATGGTGGTGAGGCCCTTGGATGTGTATTTCAGAACGCTTTGTCTGTGGAGTAGAATTTCAGGCAGGGCTGCTACCATCCTCTGGATGTTGGCAGAAGAGGGGAATTACCAAGGATGACCTAAGACTGAGATATATATATATATATATATACACACATATATATATACTTATACGACATAGGTGGTCATGGAAACCACCACAAAAAACTGATATATTTTCAAAACCATGATATAAATTTCTATTATATAAAGTGGCTTTATACTTCCCTGCTAGGGTGCACTAGCATCTTTCTATACCATCCACAGCATAGTTACTATAGTAACTAATGCATTGCAAAAGAGAGGAAGAAGCTAGGGAAAAAAACCAAACAAACAAAAAAAAACCAACCAAAAAAAACCCCACCTTAAAAATAATAAAGACCAAAGACCAAAGAAGGGAAGTATCCTTACAAAACCAAACCAAACACACGGGGAGGAATGTAGGCGCAGCCTTATGGCCATTTGATTGGAACCACCAGCACCACATCTCTCAAGGTGTTGTCACTCGAATTTGGGCCAATTGTTCAGGCAAACAGTTCCGTGGCAGTGAGCACTGCAGTGCCAGGCACACCTAGACTTCACAAAACAAAGATCTCACTGCCTTCATCAACAGGCAAAACTGCATAAAGAGATTCCTCCACCTTCCAATCAATGCCAAACAGCTATAAAATCCACTAGAGCTTCTATAGCTTGTGTCAAATGGAGCAATTATCTTCTGGTGGGCAGATCGGCTTCTGAAATGGGTGAAGAGTTTAAAATTTCCCATTTTCAAGTTTCAAGCGCAGAGCAAGTATCTCGGGCTTCTCTGGCAGAGAAGTGTGGGAGTGAGAGATCAACGGACAAAGAGAAACTCTTACAGAACATTACATACTGACGAGAAGAAACCTCAACAGAGCACAAAACTCTCTGAAGTCGGGGATTAAAACAGCTTTATGCATCGCTTTACCTGTGTGTTTGTGTATACTCACACAGCACAGAGGCTGATTTTCCACTATCTACTACATGCAAATCTTCATGTAAAATTATATCAGCACTGTCTTCACTCCCATTGCCATCCTACAGCTACACAATGCAAAGTAGCTGTGGGACGGTAAAACTAGATACGAAAATAGACATTCAGGAGCTTCAACTAATTCAACATTCCATTGCTCCAGGATATTCCTGATAAAGCCCATAGCACTCGCTCTCTGTCAGCAGTTCTTTTTCCTCAGCCATCTTTGATACTGTCCTCGTAATAGAAAAGCTATCAGCTAGCATTTTTTGGCTGAAATACTGTTCTGTTCTCTGGTGCCTCTGTAACACCATAAAGAAAACCAACTCTCCCCATCAAGCACTGGACAGTCATTCAGAGGACGCTCTCCACAACTGACATTTCCCAAGCGCTTTTCAGAGAAGGGGAAAAGCAGTAAAAAATGGTTTCTGCTGAATCTCTTGGGACTGGATATGTTCAGGCATTAGCCAAAGGCTCTGGCAGCTGGTCAAAAGTCACGTGTCAGCCACAACATTTGGCTCCAAGGCAGACAAAGGATAACTGGAAAAATGGCTACCGCAACCAGTTAAATGATAAAAACAGCAACAGAAAAACATTTGGAATTTTTTCTAAGACCTTCTTTCAATTTGCAAATATTCTGCAACCCTCAAAAACCAATCAAAGTACAAAAGTAAAGGTTTTTGCCGCGAGCTATTTTGGTTGGCTGCAAGAAATAGGGCAGCATTACTGCTCAGATGCAGCGTGCTCCAGGTATCGAAACCTCCTGTCTCACTCACCGCCAACTAGTGGCTCCAGAAAGCCTGACAGTCGGCGAGGGAAGGACTCACAGACACCTAACTCGTGTCCCCTTCTTCCCTCCTTATCTACAACCTCAGTGGCAGATTGCAGAATTTTAGAAAGAAAGAAGGAAAGAAATTTAATTTCCTCATTGTCCCAACTAAATCATACAAAAAGCATCTAACAAAAAAGTTCTAAGCTTTTCCCAGTGAACCTGAATTGACAAGGTCACCTGTATTTCTCATTCCTTTTGATTTTTCTCTTTCCCCCAACACACAGAAAAGATGGCACATACTCGTCAGACAGTCTAATATTTTTTTAATCAAAAGGAAATTAAAGTAGAGGCAATGATGTACATTCCTTCTGGGGAAAGCAGAAGCCTCATTCCTATCCTGTCTTAAAATAGCTTGATTGAACTCCAATATTTGCATTACAATTCTGGGTCAGCTGCACCATGGGATTATGCGTGCAGATCAGAGGGTTGTTTAGTTTTTATTTTCAGCCTTGTAGATTTTTCACATTACATCCATTCTGCTGCACATTCCTCCCAACATTATATATCGAAGCACTTTGGAACAATTGGAGAGATTTACTCCCTGGATATTTGGAGTAGGAAACAAGGCCTACGGCACTTTTATTCATTGGAAGCTCAAATCTTTGCTGCAGAGTATTAGGTGTCAAAGGAGACAAAAGAGCCTTTGATTCTTTTCAAACACTGATTCAGATGCTGGTATTCACTACTTCTGTATCAAATCATAGCAATCTTGGCTGCAGCGCTCTGGATTTTACCTGGAGTCTAGAAAACCAAGTAATGCTTATGAGGTGTCATCTGGTAAAACATCTTCCCTGTCAACTGCAGCTGAACAAATACCTGTTGCAGGCCAGCAGAAGTTTCCAATTAATTCCACTTTCTTCACATATTGTATGTCAAATTCTTGAACATAGTTTTAGTGGAATAATTTGCAAACTTGCTCACTGGGTAATTCTTAATCTGCTGACAGGTCTTGGTGGACAGATCATGTACACAATTCAGACTGAGCTACACTGATAGGCTTTGGGGTTGATTTTTTTTAAGGTGTGTGGACATTTCTCTTCGGGCAGCAGTGACTCCCTAGATCTTGCAAAGGGCCTTCTACATAGAGCTGCATTTCATAGTCGGTTTGTGTGTGAGAAGCAGAGCGCTTGTTGACCACAAAAGGGCATTTTAAGTATTAATTAAAGCTGTTTAAAATAATTTGCTGAAAGACACTGCAAGAATATCTGCATGAGGAAGGTTTTACAGAGAGACTTGGATAGACTGGACAGATGGGCCAATGGTAAAGGGATGAGCTTCAAACAAGGCCAAGTGCCAGGTCCTGCACTTGGGCCACAACAACCCCATGGATGGCTACAGGCTTGGGGCAGTGTGGCTGGAGCTGCCTGGCAGAAAAGGACCTGGGGGGGCTGGGTGACAAGCGACTGAACACGAGCCAGCAGTGTGCCCAGGTGGCCAAGAAGGCCAAGGGCATCCTGGCTTATAAAAGAAATAGTGTGACCAGCAGCAGCAGGGAGGTGATTGTNAAATTGGCTGCCATGGAGAGGGTGGAGTTCCCCTCCCTGACTGTGTTTCAGAGTAGATTAGATGTAGTGTTGAGGGATCTGGTGTAGGGGAGAACTTTGTGGAGTAGGGCTGATGGTTGGACTCGATGATCAAGGGGCTTTTCCAACCCGAATGATGATGTGATTCTATTATGAGACATTATTATCTGCCATGAACTGACATAGTGAACAAATCCACACAATTACAAAACTTGGAGACTGAAGGTCTGTAATCCTGATCAGTGCAGCAATTAGAGTATTCTAAGAATGTTGCTGAGCCTTAGTCAGTGACTGTACTGCTCTCATATTTCTTAGAAATGTGCTCCTCTGTACGCTGACTCATAGTCAAGAACAAATTTTTATCATCTCATTTTTACCTCAAGAAATTATACTCCTTTGTATCATCTTAAAGGAAAAACTCTGGGGAAAAAACATTAAAGGTTTTATGGTGCATGTTCTGGGTTTATTTTGTAACCTCCCAGTATTTGTGATTTTCTGAAACATGTTAGATTATCAGACCATTTTTCTCTTACATTTTATTTCTCTTCCAAGCTGTACATAAAAAATCTCTTTTGATTCACCTCCATGAATCAAACCTCCAGATATTTCATCCTTTGAATTGATTCTGATATGAATTTTGTAGAAATCTTTCTTACACTCCTACACGACCTACAATGCACACATTTTAGGGAGAAAATCACTGGGCAGGATCTGACTGGAGCAAATGAAAAAGAACACAATCTTTTCCAGAGGAAGTCAATGTTCCCGATTCTGTACCACTGAAAAAGATGTTTTATTTTCATTAGCTAGCTTATCCTCATCACATTACTCTAATTTCAAAGTGAACCTGCTTGTGTACTAATCTTCCTGATTTATTTTGATAGCAAATATCTTTCCGTTTATCAACATAAGAAATGGTCTAGACAAGGCCAAGCAGTTGTCAAACTACAATTACTTTCATGATTGATTAATAACACATGGGCATGTCCTATCAGTTTTGTTACACCTCTATTATTGGTACTGATACACTGATACATGGGAACCTCGCTCACTGATTTCTGTACTCATGTGATCTCTGTCGTGCAAACAGTGGGGGGAAAAAGGGCCACTGCTTCCCTTTCATGTCTGTAACTTGATTTTTCTTATAATACAGAATTCTGACAAAGAAGACGGAACATGACACACATTCCAACACTACATACACCAAATGGATTAAAAGCTGGTTGACAGGCCCTAAGAAGTAACCATTTGAAAAAAGCTCCCCCTCGCTCTGCTTGACAAGGGTCTTTGCTTTGAGTGGCTCCCAGATATAAATTATACATTCTACAAGAATATATGTATTCTTTTTTTAAAGAAAAAATTGGTTTTTCCTTAAAGCTGCCTAAGTACATAACCAAACTAATCTCTTCCCCCTTCCCTTTCTCTCTCTCTCGCTCACACAGCCGAGACCTGAGATGGGGAAGTCACAGCTACCTCCTCAGCAGAAAACAGTAACAGCATTTCATGTATATTAATGAAGATGCATTGAACGTCTTTCACTGCGACTGAGCAAAGCAAACCCCAAAGTTACTTGAGGGGAGAGTAATATTAGAAATAAACACAACAGTCTGAACAAGCCAAGGGCAGCACACAGATTTTTTCCCTTTCTTCATGCAAGCATCACTAAGAGAGAGAACGTACCACGAGTCCCGTCGGGTTCTGTGAGCTGCCGAGGAAACCCACACTCAGGAACATGGTTTTACCATTTAATTCTGCTTAATGTCATTGTTGCTAATACCCACTTAGAAGCACGGAATGAAAATGCTGGGGTTTTCTCTGTTACTACTCTCATATTTTCCCGTTTGGCAGACTGATTATTTAGTCTTCGTTTCTAATGGGACTTGAAAGGAATATGACATGCAATTTTTTGTGTGCTCGAGGGTTTTGCTGGGTGTCTGGGTTGAGCACCGGCCAGGGGTGGTCAGCAGCTCCCTTTCACTCCCTCTGCTGGTTCTCAGGCATCAGAGCAGAAGATAATGGTTTGTTTAGTTCCTATAAAAACGAAATGTGTTTACAATTACTTTTATATAAAACTAACAGTAGCAGTTAGATGAAATTCCTGATACATTAAACCAGTTCTGGATATACTGTTTATGCATATTCCAAGTTCATTGAACGTTTTAATCTCCCCAGGCCTTCCAAGTCACTCTTCACGGGTTCTAACCAGCCCAACAGAGCCAACAGTGCATTCATTGCGAGCCCCAGATTTGATAGTGAATAGTGAATCTTGCACCATCGGGCTCTGACAAGAAAAAGAGCACATTTGACATAACTGTCTCCTTTGGAGAAAACCAGCAACAGTTAGCAAATTTAAAGAGCTAAGTATGAAAGATGGAAGGTGAGTAGAGCAACAGTGTGTAAAAGGAGACCAATTAATCCCCTCAATAGCAAGGGGAGCTCAAATCGAAATACTCAGTCATGCAGGCTTACAAAAAACGTTGCCAACAGGAAAGCACAATTCCTGGTGATAATACAACCCTCTTAGTCCATCATTCATGGCTCTTTTTTCCTGTAATAATTGTGGAATTACTGCATATAAAACCAAGGATACTCTCAGCCACTTAGCAGCATTATGCAAGAACCACCTCACTATGTACATCTAAAATACAAAGGTCTTTTTCAACCTTCCAGCTCGCCCTTCTGCTCTTCTGTCATCACAGTTGACACAGCTGACAAGTTTATCTCTCTTAACTGTACTATCCCCAGCTCAGCAATAATTGTTGACAAGTATCTCCCTGCTTTCACAACAAGCTGAACACGAGGTTTTCTGCAAAACTATGTCTGGAGTGTTCAAAGGATCCTGTATTCACCTTGAATCTGTTTGGGAAGAGCCTGGGTTTATTTCTGCTGTTCTTCATGATCCTTAGAGAACTGCCTCTCCAATAGTGAGACCAGTTTCCCCAGGGTTGCCTGCACAGGCATCTGGATCTGCACTGGGATCTGTGGACACAGAAGCACTGGCCTTCCATCTTGCAGTAGGTCACCCTCTGATGAAACCTACCTAGCCCTGTGAAGACACTGATGGCCCTTCTCAGAGTTTGTCAGGTCAGCATCAGCGACACTGACATGAGACTTTGGGTCAAGAGACCTGAGCAGGAATCTGTTAGAGTGTTCTCACAGTGTCTGTGGCAAAGTGTACAGAAAACCTGGCGGATAAAAGAGACAAGGGAAAGCTCAAAAAGAATCAATTAACACCTTCTCATCACTTAAAATTCCCATCTGTTCCTCCTAGGTGGTCTGTTTCCAAATGGCAGAATGCAGAGATGGGGAAAGTAGGAATTGTTGTGTCACACTGAGCGTGGGGACCGCCAGCTACAACAATCAATAACAACAGAAAAGCTCCAGCAGCTACAAAACCCCAGTGCCCTAAAGAGCCATCCAGAGACAAAGGTTATGATAATGACAAACAGACCAAACCCATCCTGTTCAGAGCAAAGCAAAATCCAGGCCCAACAGGGACACAGGTTTTTTTTTTAAGGATGGCATGAAACACTACTGAAAGGCTGCATAGAGATCTAAAATGAAATAAAATAAATTATTTTAAGGCATCTTTTTAAATTAAAATTGGGGTTTTTTTCAGCTCCTTTACAGATAACATCAGAAGTCAGCTTTCCTTAGGATTTCTGATGCTTTTCTGGGAAAGCCTAGAAAGTATTTTACACTTGAAGATAACATAATTTGAAAGACATCCATGTTCAGTGGACTTCTACATCCAGAAATGTTCTGAAACAGTCCATATTGTTGACCCCCTGGTTTGAATGGCTTTATAAGAGACACTTGACAGTTTAGGAATTTTACTAACTTCCCTAATACTAAGGTCACCTGGCAGATTGGCGTCCACTGACTGCAGTGGCTGCTCCTACAAGGTGACCATCTGCTCCTGGGAAGAGGAAGTAACAGGATTTCTGCAGAGCACACGGCACAGCTGAGAAAGCCATTACCAATAGAACTGCACCTACCAAAAACTCAAGAGCTTTTCCCTTAGCATGTTAAACGAAGCCCCCTTGAGGCAGAACAATGCTAAACTACCTCCCAGATGGAGCACTGTCATGTGGGACTCCACAGGTACGTAAATAGGTAGAGAGCCTATAATTTTTATGTGCCAAACATAAACCCATAGGTCATATATTCTTCAGATCTTCGGGTCTATGACACTGACAACCTGCACTAAGAAACATATTGCACTGAAAAGGAAGTGCAATTAAGAGCACCAATACAACATGTATTAACTTCGCTCAACAAATGCTGTGCAGAGTGCAACTTCAACTACCTGCTGTGTACTGGGAACCTAACACACTTCAATCCTGTAGTTTGCTGCGAATAAATTGGATGTATATCAACTATCAGTTGATCCTTGATCCTCCTTGATGGAAAAAGTCATACCCCACAGGCCGTGGGATGGCCCAGGAGGTCAGGCACAGAGAAGACAGAACACGGGCAGTTGAGAAATACCCTCTCAGTTCCAACCTTCATTAATTGTTGTTCCAATTGCTCTATGTTGCAGTTTCATTCCAGCAGAACTAACTCTAACCAGGAAGATATTTCAGTTAGTAACTCTGCTTTTTCAATACCGCTTTTGTGCTGAAAAGAAGTCAGAAATGCTCAATGTAAGGATTTTTTCTGATGTAGTTCTGAAACATAACTGGAACACTCCATAATACTGCAGGCCCCACAGATCAGAAACGTGAAACAGGACTATAGCAAGTGACAGCTGAAAAGAAACACAAATTGATGAGGACCAAGTCACAGTGTCCCAAGAGAAGTCCAAATCCACATTTTCAGGCTAGCCACTCTGTTGTAGCACTTCAAGAGTTTGAATCAAAACTCTTAATGTGAATTCTTTTAAACCTCAGAATTTGACGTTGACAACTAATTTTTTTAGGCATACACTAGAGTAATAAAGGGTTAACATTTCTAGGTTTAAGGGTTTAACTAAGTACTCAGGAGGACACTGGGATTCCCAACCTGAGAGAAAATTTAAGGCAGCAATTACCTCCTGCAATCTGCTCAAAATAAAATAAAAATAACCGTAATCTTGACGAAATAGTACCAAAAAAAGCACACCTTCTTTCCCCGCAGTGATCCTCGAAGAGCAGAGCTTCTGGGTGCAAAGGAAGGGAAGCTAGCACTTGGCTTGTAGTGCATTAGTGCTCTATCACCTCTACTGCCAAAGCGAACCGTTACTTACTGAAAGTGCTCACTAGACGGGCCCCTTCTGGGACAACATACCCACCGCTTTCGGAAGGGGAGTTTGGAGGATTCTTCCCTTTTTGTTGGACAATCCCCTAGGTTTCCAACCTCATGCATTATGGATAGTATTTTAATGGAGACTGGCTGCCTAAGCACTCCTTGCTGAAGCCTCTCAGCTCCAGACAGCCGTCGCTGCTCCATGCTTTCCACTTCTCTTCCCATCTCCTGCCTGCCAATTAGACTCAGATTTGATTTCTGCTCTATCTGCATGAACCCCGTTAAAACCCAATTCTGCTTATTATCAACAGCTCTCTTTAGATGAAACTACTTTCCCTCTAAGGGTTCTCCCACATTCAGAAGCAAATGAATCTGCAATTACCTGCCATTGCCAGTCCATGCCACTTAGATTGGTCCCCACACTGTACTGAGAGCGAGCCTCCAGTTCACTGTTACCCCCTTGGCGCTTTGCAACCTGCCACCGTCTTGTCCATCTTTGACTTTTCTGATCAAAAGAGAAGATTCTCATACCTCAAACTATGTCTCTACTGCAACACAGTACCAGAATACTCTCTGTAGTACTGGCCACACAGGCATTAGTTCTAAGTTAGTGGTTTCTCCAAACACATTGATGATTTAACTTTAGACAGAAAAGATGCTTGCTTATAAAATATTTGTGCATATCAATAGGCAATTAATATCCAATAACCTCTTAATGAAGAGTCTCACAGATTATAAAAATCTTTGTAGCTATGTCCTAATCTTTTTTAGCCAAGAAACTTGGGATACTTTCTGAAGGCTATGGAACCTTACAGAATAATGTCACTGGGTAAATGCCTTCTCTTACATAAAAGAGCGCAAAAGACAAATATTTCTCTTCCAATAATCTCACTTTTCTATGACTCCTTCAAAAAGAAAAGCAATAACTTCAAGAGGGTGCAGTGAGGCTCTCTTCACATCTTTTCCTGGTGATGATTACAGCTGCTAAACCCAGAAAACTGTTGTTTTGAAAATGTCAGTGTAGCTTGGTAAAAGACAACAAAACCGTCTGCTCTCCATGATGTGTTGCTTTCTCCTCGCTCCTTAGCCATCTCTGCTCTCCACTACAAGAGGGTATGGAACTGTTTCTATTAAAAGGTGGCACACTTTTACAAACAATTGGAAACAGAAGACATGTCAGATTTGGAGGAAGCTCTACAGTGACGGAATTATCTTTGAAATCAGGCAGTTTGCATCATACTTGAACTCTAGAACACTGATGCTGAGGTGGTTTACAGAAGACCATGAGGTCTGACGCAGACATGAACACTTCTCTCCCAAGAGAGGCTCCGTTGGGAAAAGGCTGATTCCCTGTGGAAGCTGGAGGAACCGGTGACTTCATACAAGGATCTCAGATGGGAGTGGTATTGCTGACATACTATCTGCTGACTGGTACACTTTATTTTTAATATAATTGGCACAGTAAATTATGTCATAGAATTATAGAATGGTTTGGGCTGGAAGGGACCTTAAAGCCCACCCAGTGCCACCCCCTGCCCTGGGCAGGGACACCTCCCACCAGACCACATTGATCCAAGCTCTGTCCAGCCTGGCCTTGAACCCCTCCAGGGATGGGGCAGCCACAGCTTCTCTGGGCAACCTGGGCCAGGATCTCACCACCCTCACACCAAAGAAGTTCTTCAGCTACATCTCCCCTCTTTCAGGGTCAAACCCTTCCCCCTCCTCCTATGGTTCCTCTCCCTGATCCAGAGTCCCTCCCCAGCATTCCTGGAGCCCCTGCAAGGACTGGAAGGTCTCCCTGGAGCCTTCTCTTCTCCTGGCTGAATCCCCCTGTTCTTTCAGCCTGTCCTCATATGTGTTCTGTACACTAAACCTCCTTGTCCAGGATTATCTTATTCCAGTCTCTAGGAACAGTTTGCAAAACAGTTGCTACTTAAAATACAGAATGGGGACAACTGCCAGGAGAACGTTTTCCTCTCCTCTCTTTTCCTCTAGTTACACAGGTCCAAAGATGAGGATTATGTTGTTCAACATATTCACCAATGACCCAGACAATGGGACCACATGTATCCTCAGCCAGTTCGTTAATAATACCAAACTGGGAGGGCTGGCTGACACTCCAGAAGACAGGGAATTTCTAGAGAGAGCTCAGCGAAGGGCACCAAAGATGAGGAAAGGCTGAGAGAGCTGGGAGTCTTTAGCCTGGAGAAGAGAAGGCTGAGGGGAGACCTCAGCAACGCTCACAAGTGTCTGGAGGGTGGTGTCGTGGTTTGGCCTCAGACGGCAACAAAGAACCACGTGGCAGCCGCTCGCTCTTGAGCCATGCACAGTCGGGAAGGCAAAGTTAGAAGAAAAAGGCAAAACTCGTGGGTTGGGACAAAGGCAGTTTAACAGAACAACAAAACAGAAACAGTAACACGGATAAAGAAATATAAAAACACGATTCCGATGCTGACCGCTCACCCGCTGAACCCGGGACCGTCCCCGACCCTGCGCCGTGCACCCCCAAGTTCCTGTCCCCCTCCCCTTCCCAGCCAGCTCCCCAGTACCCCTTGGGCATGGCTCACATGGGATGGAATACCTGTGTCCTGCAAGGAGAATTGACCCTGTCCCTCCTGGAACCAGGACATTATCCACCCCTTATTCCATACCATCTATGCCAGGCCCAGATCTTACAGTTCCAAATTAAAGGCTATCAATTTCCCATGACATATAGAAACATATATATGTATATGTCCATACAGCTAAATGTACTTAGTTTGTGGGTCATCACTCTAAAATGTGAAGAGCATTTGCTTTTGGAACAGGACAGTTCGAATTCTATCTCCAGTTAACCACAAAGCCCCAAGTGACCATAAAATGCAGTAGTGATATCTGTACAGTTTCAGAGGCCACAGATTGTTTCCATATTCTAATTGCTACATCTCATTACAATGAAAAAAAAAAAGAATCACTTCTTTTTTTGAGTCACAGATCTGAAAGGAATAGCTTGCAGTTGAAGTAAAGGATTCACACAAGGCCCAGTGATTTTTTTACTCCTTGCAGACTTCCAATGCAATAACACTCACTTTCTTCCACTAAGTCTTGAAAGACTTAACAAATCTGTGTTCATAAAGCATTTTGAGATCCTAATTTAAATGTCATACTGTCACAAATACATAAAATACCTTACCAGCAGAATTTTTAATATCACAGATTAGGAATTATAAAAAGAGGAGATACTAAATTTATTTCTCATGACTGATTTTTTGAGTCAACTCAACTTTATTTTCAGAACACCAGACAATTAGGAGGTACTGTACAGTGCTTGAATACCCAAAATTGTAATCCTTGATGAAATCATGGTGATGGTAGCTTGTACAAGATAATGTTTAATTCATGCAGTTCTGGGAGCCTTATAGGGCATCCAAGGAGCATGTAAATTCAAGCATGGGTTCAGCCAGGAAAGAAATGCCACTGGTAGGATGAAGCACACCCTGATGTGCTTTTCAGCCCAGTGCCACATACTACTGACGTGTTTGAATTTAACCCCAGTGCCCGAGACAGGAAGCTGCGATTCTTCAACAACATTTGAAGCATCTTCTTTGGAAACACAGAATTTCATGTGAATGCTTAAGCAACAGCTGGCATGATAAGGCACGCATACTTGTGTCCAAAAGTATGTGCTGTGGGTGCGGCAGGAGGAACAAGGTCACGGGACATGTGCCTTCAAGCCTAGGTTCTGGCTGGAGAGTGCTCTCGTGGCCCAGGAGCACTTACCTGGTGGGACCCAGTGGGCCAGCACTCTTTTCAAAGGGTTTTCCCACACCACATGAGTATGGAAGCCACTGACCGGCTGCCAAGGAAGTTAATGAGATTTACTTACAGGTTTTTAACAGCACAAAAAAGCTCTGGGGATGAATCTCCCACTGCACACCCCTAGAACCAGAAGTGAAAAACCCACTGTGAGAAAACCCTCATGTGATTTTTGTCAAACGGGAGCAAATTAATTCAGAGGACACTCCATACGCTCTCTTAAACCCATCCCATGTGACAAAGGAGTTCTGCAGACCTGCAGCAGCTCCTGTGACAAACCCACCACCTGGAAATGTAGGTATTTCCCTGCTCCAAAAATTTGGCCTCACTGTTTCTCTGCGGGGGATCTCCAAAGCCTGAGTCACCCTCATGGAGCTGCCACATTGAGCCTAAGCAGCTCGGGTTTGTCAGCAACAGAGGCAAAATCAGAGCTCTGGGATCCTGATCCCCGTTCCACCTATGGTTATCCACTCTCTCTCCCAAATTGAGCTTGCATCAACATTGTGCAACACCCAGCTGCAAAGGGAGTGGCATTACGGCAGTGACACCAGATCTTTGCAACCTGAACTCGCCAGTATAAACAGAAAGCAGAGATGAATCCCCTGTCTCCTGAGCATTAGTAGTTCCTGAAAAGAGCAACTGCAGAGTTGCTTTGCTCATGGTCAAAAATGAATACGGTGATGAAGTGACTGGAGGGCATTTTAGATTTCATGTTAAAGAAGCAAAGCACAAATTGACTTTTTATAAAGGTCAAGTGAAAAATTGGATATCTTAAGGCTGCAGAGAATTTATCCTCTGTGTTCTGTTTATATATATATATGTATTTAAAAAAAAGGAGAAAAATATTGTTGCATCCAGATGATCTGGCTTGGGACAAGGGGAAGGAAAAAGAGAAAAAGACTTTATTTGCAGGACTGGAATTGCAAAGAGCACTGTTCATACTAGTATTCCTTGATGGAAGCTATTATGTTGCCCTTTCACAGCAGTAACAAAATCTATGCAGTTTGGTTTGTACATAACCTGAAGGTTCCAGCATTTGCCACAGGTTTGTGAATTAGCTGGTTATGTGCTGAAACAGGTATTTAAGAGATGTAATGTATCCTCTGGGCTAAAAATACACCAAGTGAAAAATACCCGTACCGAAAATTACATTTTACATTCCCGTAGACTAAACCATGTCCCATGTGAACTGACTAAACAGCTCTGCAGCAATTAAAACAAAAAACAAAAAAGAAAGAAAGGAAGACAAAACCAAGAGAAAACCTCCCGAATATGATCTTTTACCTGAACCGGTTTTAATCATTATGCACTGGGTGCCTCTCATTCCCCAGCGTGCTGCGGTCACGCCATGGATTCACTGCTGTCTCAGTACCTCAGCACACTCTGGCTCACCTCCTATCTGTGAGACAGACTCTGGGAAGGGAAGCCAGAGAGCAGTCCTGGGGAAAGCACAACAGCCAAACTGGAGACAACAAAAATCTGCATCATCAGAAACACACACAAAAAGCTTTCGTTGCTTCCTTCCCTACAGCCTCTGAGTCCTTCCCTCTCCCTGCCATGGATACAGCTAATTTTGTGCATTCACTCAGGAAGGAGGTTACTCCCTTTCCCAAGATCACAAGCACATTTCACACAGGGCTGAACAAGCTCTTCGGGATACTGCTCCGAAATGTTCATCTCCCTCCATCTGTATGCAAGCCCTTCCTGCCAACCCCCTTTAACATTTTCTAATCAGGGAGATCAAGGTTGCTGTGTCTTTAATCTCCTACTCACGGTTTCACGTGCAAACTCTGGCTTCAATATTTGGATATATTTCCTGCCTTTTTTGTTTTCTAAAATACTCTTTTGAAGCCAAGTCGCTGAGTGAATCGTAAAGGGAGAGAATTCCAAGAGCGTTAGCTTCTCTGCTGTTCCCAGGGCAGGTCTGGGCCAAAATAAACCCCCACTGTGCCAGCAGCAGTTACTTACAGTCCAACACCAGGCATCACAGCGCTCTGCAGCTTCCCAGTCCCAACCCAGCTCCCATTTCCCTTAATAGATAAAGCCTCCGGAGAGATCTCCCACTTCGCCTCCAACTGCACTCCTTCCCATGTTCTCTTTGAGTCACAAAATAACCATCAGGAAAGAAAACGGTGGGAAGGTAAATATCCTGTCTTCTGTCCAGAAAAATCTCTGCCCAGAACATACTCTGCCTAGCTACAAAGCTTTTCCATTCCCACCCTCGTTTCTCGATCTTAAGAAAGGATTTGTTCCCAGTTGCAGAAAGCAGTGGTTTCCATCGTGCCTTCCCCTCCACCACTTCTGCTCACACAGAGAATCTGGATGCCTAAACCGGACCCCTCGCTAAAGGATTCAAGGAACAAACGGCCACGGCTTCACTGATCTCGGGGTTCTGGTCAGACCGAAATTTGACATCTGGACAGAGAAGCAGAAAGAGATAAATCACCAAAGTCAGTCACTACACAAAAGAGATGGAACCACTTATACCTTCTGGAAAGAAACTTAATCTTAAAGCTTAATCAACAGTAAGAAACCTGCTTCAGTGGCTGTTTGATCGAATTAAGGAGTTTTCCAACTTTTAAGATGTTTATATGATTTTTCTCACAAATTTCACAATAATTTTAAGAATTTTCACCATCTTCATTTTTCTATCCAATTAGATGAATTCTACATGCATTTAACACAAGTGTTTATATCACAAATCCTGGTGACTACCATGTTTGTGGAGAGTGAATTCCAAACGTTTATTTCAAAAGCCTCATGGGAAAGCCTGAGCATTCCTTCAAACCACAAGCACAAACAATACCAACACAATTATGATTTGGTTGACTGTCAAATAATAGCATAAAACTGTCCATAAGCAAGTCTGAGACATCCAAAATGTCAGATTTGGGGGGAAAAAGGAAAAAAAAAAAGTCTGACCATTCATACAGCAAAGACAAACTGGGGAAGGGCCTGGAGCATAGATCTTATGAGGAACGATTGAGGGAGCTGGGACTGTTGAGTTGGAGGAAGAGGAGGCTGAGGGGAGACCTCATCACTCTCTACAACTGCTTGAAAGGACATTGGAGAGAGGTTGGGGCTGGTCCCTTCTCACGGGCAATGAGCAATAGAACAAGAGGGAATGGCTGCAAGCTGCAGCAGGGTAGGGTTAGGCTGGCCATGAGGCAAGAATTCTTCCCAGGAAGAGTGGTCAGAGCCTGGACTGGGCTGCCCAGGGAGGGAGTGGAATCCCCATCCCTGACTGTGTTTCAGAGTGGATGAGATGTGGTGTTGGGGGATCTGGTGTAGGGGAGACCTTTGTAGAGTGGAGCTGATGGTTGGACTGGATGATCCAAAGGGTCTCTTCAACCTGAATGAGATTCTATGACAAAACACAGGAAATTGCTTACATTAAAGGGGCAAATTAGTCTCAGCAGAGGCTGGGGAAGCCCCACACTTTTGTCTGCATGAGGTAAGCTTGTAAATATTCAGGAGACGAAGGCAATACCATTGTCCAATATGTTCAGAGATTTTATTTCCCTGTATGTATTTTTTCCACCACCTCTCCAAGACCAGTAATTTCCTCCCTGGAAAGGCTGGTCTGCGAAACAAGGGAGCTGACTGGCTCTAGAGTCCTGTGCCCCTTCCTTAGGAAAGAACCGTCATTCAGATCACTTTGACTCTGAAACACCATCACTGCAAACCTCAGGCTACAACATTAAGGCATGAGGGAAAGCAACCTCCTTTGTATGAACAGAAAAGCCTGATACTGTTTTGGAAAATTCCATGGTGGACTGGAGTGTCTAAGCCTGAACAAAGAGGCAAAGCTGGGAGTCCACATTCTCCCACACAGACACACACTCCTGCACTTTCTTGTAACTGGTTCTGCTCTAATCCCAGCTCCTCTATTATGTTTTCTTCTTCTCTGTGATTCTTTCAGCAAATCCTCCAGTTCTCTAATATCTAACACATCACAGGAATTAATTAATCTTTTCCATCCGTGTTTATTTCCCTCACAGTTGCAGTCCCCTCTCCCTTCCACCATGATCCTTTTTTTCTACTCTCCCTTCTTCTCTCTTTCTGTGTAAATACGACTTTTCCTTTTCCTCGCCCGTGTTCCAGCTCTCTCCCCGTGCCTCACAGTGGTGCTGGAACAGGCAGCAGGAATATGATGGATGATCACCTGTCACAGCTTGTTTATTATAATTCAGACAATCAATTACACATCCCTAATGCTGGTTGTCCCGCTGGAAATTTACATGCTCGGCACAGACCAATGTGAAAATGGAATCTCATTTGCCAAATGTCTTTCCGTGGGTACAGCGCGATGATTACAGCCTGGTCGTTTCAACAGTTGTGTGCGGCTGACAATGTCATCACTTACAGCTTGCCACAGGTCACATTGCTCCAGGGCGTTATTTATTGGGTTACAGCAGGCAAGGCTTGCAGAGGACAAAGATGTTGTTAAAGCCACTCTGCTCGAGGCCGATGGGCAAGGGAGATCGCGCAGTGGGCACGCCGTTTCAGCAACCCTCACCTGCCTTTGTGCCTGGTGTGAATCCTCCTACCCTTCTCCAGCTTCTTTTCTTTTATGGATGACTGCCTTGCATTAGAGAGCTGGGGAGCTCTGGCATTGATAAGCAGGGCTCTGGCAGGGGAAAATGCCGTTCAGGCTGTTAAATAATCTCAGGACAGCCAGGGATTTAATAAGGAGCAAAGGATGGCAGGAAAACGAGACAATGGGGAAAGCACAAAGGGCTGGTAAGAGTTTAGGTAAAATGCTATGCAGTAGGAGGCACTGAACAGGCTGCAAAAGGGTGAAGTGCATTTTACTAATTGAGTGGTAGGGTTCATTCTGCCATCCAGGAAGAAAGGAGGTACGAAACCCTACGGACTGAGCAGCCCATCCTGGACTTCAGGTCAAATACTGGATTTAATCTGAGGTAGCCAGAACTTCATGAAAAGAAGGGAGGAATTAAATTTCATGCTAACTGTGTTTATGAGCAGGTATAAGAACACACAAATTTCTGAAAAATATAGTTTTCAGAAATCCTACACGTGGGATGCATCAACAACGTGCCCAGCAATGCACAGAGACATACACACGTTCAAACACACACAAGGAGGAAAGGAAGTTTCCTCTCCCTTAACAGGAGAAAGGCAGGGAAAGGAAGACACCTTTCCTGACTACGAGATAAGATTGTAACATTTTCCTGTTAAATGGAGAAAACAACACAGGAATAGGCCCATTAAATCATCCTGCCCACTTAGACTTGCCATTCTCTCAGCCGGCTGCTTTTCTCCACCTCTTTGAGCTCAACCCAAACTGGTTTGGGTTTTGTACCTAAACTGCCTGTGCTGTAAAGCACTCACAAACTAGTAGTTCCTGGGAGGCTCAGGCTGAAGACAGAGAGCACACTTACCAGGTTGATTTTTCTAAATGTCAGTCTCAGTTGTGGAGGTGGCTAAAATTTTTCAATAATCTGCCAGATTATTTCACAGTTTAAATTATCTTTCAGTATTTGACATCTAAATGTTTAATCTAAAGACCTGTGACTACATAAATCTGCCAAACAATCATGACATTTATGACAAAAAAAACCCCACCTAGATGAAATAATAAATTTCTACTTCAATAAAGGGACTAACCTTTAAAGAGAGATGGTCTGTTGTTCAGCAGAGCTACCAAGGTGGAGGAGGAGCAGTGAAATGGTGTAGCATCGGTGGCACCTTTTAAAGATCTTACGAGACACCTCCCATTGGTTTTTTCAGTTCTATGTGTTCTATGAGGTCAAAGAGGCCCTTTATTCTTCCTCACAAAATAAAGGCAAAAGAAAGTGTTTAGCTTTCAGATAAGAGCTCTGGTCCCTGTGTAAACAGATGTATGAGATGGAGTTGCCTGTGACAGCAGAGGACCGGGGCAGATGAACTGGGGACACCCTCTGAAACCATTGTTAATATACTGTACTATTTGTGCATCCGTGGGATAGGGTTCAGCAGGTCTGTGTGTAGCAAATCATGTTGGTTGCTCATATGTTAAAATCTCTGGCTCAGCAGCACTGTGAGAAGTCATACTGGTTGCAAATCCTGCTGAGAACCCAAATCATGACAAAGAGCTCTGACTCTGCATGTATATATACATACACAGACAAGCAGACAGACATACACACATTGGCTACGCTGGGTTTGGTTTTAAATAACCTGTTTTCAAGTGAGGATCAGCTCGCTCAGTTCTGAGGCTACACGTGCACCTACTTTCACAAATGATACAAGAGCATGTGAAAGGACCTAGGTATCTCCTCCATAGCAAAAGCTTCCTGTGCTCCTGTGAGCTCTGTATGAGCTGTCAGAAATAAAGGCTTCTGAGGGGGTAGGAAGGAAATGGAGCAATCAAGTGTGTAAGGAGTCACTGCTACCCTTGGAGGCAAATGCTATTCTGAAGTGAATCACATTGAACCCTCAACCTCTTTCCTTTCTCTATTTTTTTTCTACTTGCTCCTGTTTTCAGAAAGAAGCATTAGTTACAGTCAGGAAGAAAAGTAAACAAATATTAGCTCTTATTGCTATGAAATTGCATCAGACAGACAGCCTGGGACAGGGAAGGCCACCTCTGCTGTGTTATGTGTGGGACATAAGCTGTGCTGAAACTTTCTGAGTGCTGCGCCCTCACCACTACCAGACTGGGGCTGGTAGGGTCAAAATAGTGCAAGCTGTCTTCAAACATGAAGTGAAGTAGGATCTCAGGATGAGTTCTGTAAAACAAGGCACACTCTGGGATGCTTTTAATGAGGACACAGCACTTCCCAGGCCTACTGCCTACTGCAGGTTGGGTTGAACAACTGCAACACTGTTCACAAACAGGGCTGCTGTCTTTGGCAGCCAACCATGATGACTCCTGTGCCTGTGTCTGAGAAAAAGCAAGGGAAGGCACTCATCAGCTTCAACACTTACATTAGGAGACACAATCGTCCTTCTGTGCCAGATATCCTAATTTGGTCTGTTCTGCTTGGAACAGGAAGTACAACTTTCCTCTACAACAGGCAAGATACCTAAAGACAAACTTAGGAGTGACTCTTGATCAGGGAGGGGAGCAACAGGACAAGTGTTCTTTTACACTGAAAGAAAGGAGACTGAGTTGAGATCTCAGGAAGGTCTTTGCTGTGAGGGTGGTGAGAGCCCGGCCCAGGATGCCCAGAAAAGCTGTAGATGCCCCATTCCCGGAGGGGTTCAAGGCCAGGTTGGAGGGGTCTTGGAGCAACCTGGTCTGGTGGGAGGTGTCCCTGCCCAGGGGCGGAGGGAACTGGAGGATCTTTAAGGTCCTTCCGGCCTGGACCATTCTGTGAATCATATAATCATAGGATGGTTCATGTTGGAAGGGAACTCTAGGGTCATCTAGTCCAAACTCCCCGCAGTCAGCAAGGACAACCCCAACTAAAACCAGGTTGTCCAGGGTCTCATGGAGCCTCCCCTTGAGGCCCCAGGGAAGGCCTCAACTATCTCCCTGGGCAACGTGTTTCAGTGTTCCACCACCCTCAGAGTAAAGAGCTTATTCCTAATATCCTATCTAAACACAGATATAGGTCAGGGAAGGCTTGTGTTGTACCAAGGAAAAAGAGTTTTCTCACTCTTCTCTATCAATTACACACTCAGGAGCTGCCATGAGACTCAATTTCAAACAAAGCTGCTGCCAAAAATTCCAATCAGCTAAAGAACTTTTTCCTCCTAAACAGGCAAATGTTAAGGCCATTACATGTAAAACAGTCAAATTCTCAAGCTTCTCATGCTTACAAGGGCAGCTCCTTTCCAGCTGCCCCCAGCAACCTTCCTGCCACTGGAATTTTAGTTTCCTTATTACAGTGGACTCAAATTACACCAGACGTTTAATTCCTCCTCACTCTCACTGGCATTTTGCTGTTCATGCATGTCCTACTGTGTTTAGATTCAATTTTTGTACTGTTTTTTGATACTTGTAGCACAGTAGTACTAAAAAGTTCTCCATCCACTCAGTTTTTGACTTTTAGACACTATACAATCACATGCAGTGTGACCACTGTTATATCAAAGAATTATAGCCAAAACAGACAATGCAGACAGAGGGCAGAAAATTGATAGAGGCAGAGAGAGTTTTACTTGTCCAAGGTCAAAAGCAGAGCTGGTAATACAATCTTCCTATTCTTACTCCTTTACTCAACCCACTAGGCAAAAGTGTCTTCCTAGCTTCCCCTCTGACCAGTTTTTATCCATCCTCTAAGAATCCCAACTCTGCAGCCTGGAAACATCCTACAAATCAGGAACACATATGGGAGAGGACAAATGCTAGCCCATGCAAAAGAGATTTTGAACCTGTCTGGAAACAAAGGTACTCATGAGATATTGCACATTGTCATAGGACAGAAGAATAAAAATGGTTGGGTTTGTTCTGTCAGGGTAATCTGAAAGAGGCCCTCGTTCCTACAGCACCACAGCCTTGTATCAGGTTCTTTGTAGATGAATGAGTCCTTTTACAGATGTTAACAACTTATAAACACAACATATTTCTGAAATAAAGAAATGTATCTGGTCCATCTTTGAGGGCACACTCCCCAGAGCACTCGAATCTAAAGCCACGCGACCGAGCATCTCTCTCTTCACTGGCTGCAGCGGGTAGTGGAGGGGACCCACTGCTTTGCCCACAGCATTCCTAGTCTTGCTTGAGAGCGATTTTTGAGTGTTAAGGCAGGGGATTTGCTGAGTCAGGCAGCTTCCCCAGCTGCTCACCGGAAACACAGCTGTTAGGCAAAAATAACCATGAAGGGAAGTACTTGCACTTCTTAGAGAAAACAAAAACACATTGACCCGCAAACTCCACCACAGACTCCTGCAGCTATTTGATTAGATGTAATCTCGCTTCACCACTTCTCTCATTGCAGGCCAGAGTCTGTGCTGAGCACTGTCCTGCTCCACACTGCTCAGCTGTGCCTGGGTGACAGGAGGGGAGCCGGAGCCATCTCCCCTCCCGATTTCGTTGATCCAAACCGGGAAACCTGAGCTCACTGTTTAATTAGGAAAGGACGGGGGAGGGTGTCAGGCAGGTGGACAGCTAATAAGCGCAACCCCACGTTGCAGCCCATGGCCTGTATCAGGTTATGGAACAATATCAAACCAGTGCCCAACAAGCTGCTGTTTCCTTGCGCCCGTGTCCGTGGTGTCCCCAGTTGTGCAGTGGCACCTGTTCCTCTGAAGGCGAGCACAAGCTGTTCCCTCCGCGCTCCAGCACAGGCGAGTCACGACTCCCGGATTCAGCAGCTACTTGGATAATGCCCTAGCTTCTTAAAGGGCTCCAGCTCCATTGCTGCCGGTTCGCTCCCGCTCGCCCTGCTCCAACAGAAACAGCCCCAGCAAAAGAGCTGAAAGCTGGAGGAAGGCAAAAAGGACACAGCAGCAGCAATGAGGGAAGCGGAGAGCTCATGAGGAAAACCGGAATAGCTTTATTTAGGTAAACCGTAGAAGAACTGCAGGTGTTTGCTGATCTTTAATGTGACCCGCACCGAAAGCATTTATCAGGGTTTCCTATGTTAGAAAAAGGGGGGCAACTTACCTGGAATTGCACAGGAAGGCGGGGAAGAAGGGCAAGAGCAGTGTCTTTCTTTAAAGGCCAGCCAGCGCATGGAGAGCCCACAGTTGGGTTTCTACACAAGCAGATGCTGTGGTTGCACCAAACCCACCAAGAATCATGGTATTAAGGAAATAGATGGGTAAAAATACTGTTGAAGACCTGGGCACGCTCTGCCTCCAAACCCGCCCATTGAATGTCAATCCTGAACAACCTCAATCTCATTTCCCCTCTCCCCAGGCACCATGAAGCCAGTTGCCCTTTCCCTCACCATAAAGCCAGGTTGCCACCCAGGGAATTTCACTTCACAGTCCCCATACCTTCACTAATTAGCAGATTTATAGAGGCCCAAACTGAGAGACAAATAACAAATGCCCTGGACAAGGCCCAGAAAACAACATATTAATGACCCCAGAAATCAAAAGGAAGCGGATAATTAAATGTAGGCTGGGGAGGAGGGAGTAGGCAGGAGGCAAAAGAAAAAAACCCAGTTATAGTGGTCAGATCCAAAACTGATCTCGTAAATATCAATTTGCATAATAATTCTGCAAACAAAAATGGGCACCCAGAAATTCGATTTTAGGATTGTAATATTAATGTAATGGGGAAAATATCTAATACAATCCCTACAGAAAAATTTAATGAAATAAATATGATGGGCTCTAAAAGATATCTTAACCAGAGAGCATGATGAACAGAAAAAGCGCATAAATTACACTTACATATTTTGTAATGTTATATTTGTTTGTTTTTAAAAGAATTTCCCTGCTCAGAGATGAATCATTTCCTCTTGGGATTTTTTTCTTATCCTGCCCATAGTCTGGACTAGCAGCCATGGGATTCCAAAGAACCTGGAAGAACTGAAGGTAGGAACTGTCTTGGAGTGGGTTTATTTCCCAGTTTGTACAATGCCTACAGAGACTGGGTCTGGTCTGTGCACAGCACTTCAGAGTTGCTGCAATACACCCCATCACTGAACTAGCGAGTCCTGTAGTAAACTCTGGCAACGTAGCAACAAAGAATTTTAATGATTTGTTGCCCACTTCAACCACAGCCCCAGCACCATGAACCCAAAACCTGAGGTTCTAAGTATCCTAGAAATATAATCCCAGCATCCAACTGATGAACAGTCTTAACTGATTTGCAGGTAAATTTCCCAGGTCGAACAGTCCCAAACAGTCCCTGAAGTGTAAGGAACTATGCTGTAAATCTGCATCTCACCTCTCGTACTACAAGTTCCCCTTCTCAACAACCTCCCTGTTACCATCCACAGCGGGCACCGTTGTGCTCTCATCCCTCAGAGCTTGCCATATTGACCACTCGTATATGCTGGTGCTTTAATACAGTGTTGGTGAACTGCTCCTAAAAAAATCACACCACCTTTCTTCCACCTACTTTTTCCACTAGTACGTTAACAGAAAGCAATGCAGAGGTTTCTGGTTGCAATGTGGCTAGGTCACTCACATTACATTTAGTGACTTAATTCAGAGAAGTGCAATAGTAGGTACAGTCTAGGTACGTGCCAGTGCGACGGCGCGTTCCGTGCAGTCAGCCTGGATTGCTCACAGGTAGCTCTGGCGTAGGCCAGAAGAGCCATTGCTCTTGTGATTTCAGGTGGCTCAGCACTGTATTAATTAGTGAGTGTTTTCACATAACTGCACTAAGATTTTAAAATTCACTAAGAAGGATTTTGGTGGAAGCTCCAAGTTTTAGCTGCTGCAGCACAACTGCTTTTAGGCGTGCCGTACGTCAGACGAGCTCAGCGCAGTTGTACCCCTGATCTAATGTCTTTTTACATTATACCCACACAGCAAGCTAAATTTTACCATACAGATACCACACATACATTTCATACTTCCTCCCACATAATCTACACAGAGATGTATTCAACAAGCTTTATAAATATTTGAATGAGGAGAGGATCCTGCAAATAAAATAGACGCTAGTTTTATTCTCAGCTTAACAACCCGTTGTCCCTTTGATCAATTACCAGCCATAAATTTTCTGCAGCAGTGTCTTCTCAGCTCATCCTTAATTTTGGAAACCTGTGGCTTCAACTCTTCAATTTCTTAGCAATTAGCCCTTTCTGAAGAAAGTGGGAACAGATACGCTCTGAACATCAGGACCCATTTCCCTTAGATTAAACGGCTGACATTTAAAATTAGCGGTACTTTTCAGTATTAGACAACTCTCAGCTTTCTAATTTGAGCAAAACTTTACCAATTTCGTAGTCAGGAATCCTAATAAGTATTTCTCAGAAGCCCTTTAAGACTAGTGGACGGCAGGTGATGGTGAATACTAGGTGCTATTATTTCTCTTGTGAAAATCCTATCAGCAGCCCCATGCTGTGATATCTGGAAGAACAGCTTCCAATGAAGAAAAATTGCTTGTCACTCGCTGCCTCAAGATGCGAGAGAGTTAGTGTTAAAGCTGTATTGCTGTGTTTCTATTTCTTTCATAAAACACAACTAAAGTACCCTGTGGAAATATGTGAGCTGAAATGACAGGCGTCTCTTGAATGCTTTTAATTGCTGCCAAAAATAGTCTGAAGCTTTCACTAAAGTTAACACAGACAAAATTTCCATGGAAAGCATCAGCTCCTGTGAAAAAGAGTTGAGCTATTTCATCAGTTAAAATGAAAACAGCGATTACACACTTTACCTCTTCTAAATATCCCACTTCACCTTGCAGCAGACAGCTATGCAGCTAAGACTGTGCTCACATCAGCAGAGAGAGCAAGACCTTCAGAATGCCATCTTACAGCTCGACAGAGTAACATCACGCCCGGCCACTAGTAGGCAGATTTTAATCATCTTCTTTTCATTATTGTTACAATAGTGCCTAATAATGCCAGTCAAGGACTAGAATCTCATTTGCTAAACTCAGCATAAAGACAAAATGCTCCCAGCATGTTCAACAACAGACATCTTTAAAAACATGCAGTCAGAGCTTCTAAACCCTTGGCACATTGATAAAATTTGCTCCCCAGTTACGAAAAATTAATCCTCCCTCATTATAATGGAATCAGTTAAGTTCTTCCCAGGCCAAAGAGGAGCCCTCCCTGTGCTTGAAGTCCCATGCAGTAGTGACAGCAGCTTTGGCCAGAGGTGTTGGTACCGCACTGACGGCTCATCTCGCCGGCGCTAGCAGATAACAGAGTGTATCGCGAGCGACAGCTGGGCAGAAAGCATCTGCCTTATCTCTCAAAACCGGCAATTACCTTTCTCTTCATCAACTCATTTATCACCAGCTCTCAAAGGATGCATTTTTTGAATGTTTCCCACTCTTGCCCAGAAACAGAGGGAGACTCAGATATCCAGGTACTGAAGGTACTCGTGGAAAATAGTCACTGCTTGCTTCAGACCTGTGACCTGACCTAGATCTTAACAACGCAGGTAAATTCTCCCACCGTGAGACAATGTTCTGGGACAGATCTCTCTTGGTTTAGCTAGAAGGGTCTGGACCAGAGAGACTACCCTGGCAGTGTTCTCCAACTACAGATTTGACAAAGATGACCCATTAATAGGTGTTTTCTGAAAAAAAACCACCTCTTCAAAAACCCCCTAAGTACCCTGACCAGCTGTAGCCAGAAACCTGTATTTCCTGAACACTGAAAATTCCCAGTCCAGTCAATGACTCCACAAAACATACAAGATGCAGGATCAGGCTCCTTGTGGTTAAAATTACTATTTTTTCCGTTTTTCTTTAGATAAGTTTTACTTTCTCAGTATCCAGAACAAACATACACTGGTATGAAAAGAACCCATTAATATGCCTAATGCTTTCCCCCTCAACCACCATGATCTCACGGCTTCCAAAGCCCAAAGGAAATAAAGCACAGCTCAAGAGGATGGCGCTGAAGGATACAACTGAAAACCCCAGAAAGCTGGGAAATTTCTGTGCAAAGGCTGCAAATCTGAGCTTGGAAAGGAATGAGGCTTACAATGAGCTGTAATAAAATTATTCCAGTCCGTAATCTGAAAGGAGAAAGCCTGCCATTCAGCAAACAGGAAATCCCAGAATTTATAGATGACCTCGTTACAAAGCAAATGTTTTGGAACAAATCATGCTTTCCCTAGTGCCTGTTTTCCACTGCTTGATCTCCTGCAATTTTCCCTCTAATTCAAGGGCCAGAGCAGCCCCGTCTGGCTGTCACTGGTAGTGGCACTCCTCTGGCCTACACCCAAAACCAAAAGAGGAGTAGCCTAACAAGAGGCTCTCAGCCTGAAAGCACGTCTGGTTTTGTTCAGCTGTATCAGCGTAATGAAAGGTATCACCCTCTCCCTATTAAATTTGCCTTTTTTATTCCCATGGATCATTGTAACTGGAGTACAATTTCCTATAAAAAAAAAAAAAAAAAAGAGTCTGGAAATGCTGGTGCACAGGTTTGAGATGTACAGAACGTCTGTCCTCGGCCAGTGTGAAAGGACATCTATTCCTTGTGCATAAGACAAATGTAACTGCCCCAAGAAAAAAAAAGAAAAAACGATTAAAAGAACCGTACCAGCTTCCCTACTTTTCTTCTGCTCGTTTCAAAGACTCCAAGGTGCTGACTAGACAAGAGAGGCAAAAGAAAAAGGATGGGGGGGAGGAAAGGGGAGCTGTCATCGGACTAAGCAAAGTGCTCGGGAAGGAGAAATGCAGTCTGACCAAGACAAGAAAAGGAGGAGCTCATCTGCCCTCTTATCTCCATCACACTTCTCACTTCTTTGGGCAAGACACACACAGCCAGGCAACGCCGGTAAGAACCACTCAACCTTGGGTGTTCATGTCCCCACCCTAGTGAGATGAGCATCATCCAGAGATTTGCAGGAGAGCTGAAGTGGCACTCCAGTACTGCCAAGTGCCATGTCCCCAGAAGCCTGGCTTGGGAACTCCTCCTTCCTCACTGGTCTCAATTCAGCAGTGACCAGGGCAGGCAGAACATCCCTGCTGACACAGTGAGCATGTGTCCACACTTGTTTTCAATCAACAGGGTCTTGCAGCAAAGACTTCCCATGGTACCTGTGGTAGCACAGATATGTGCCCAGCTACACCTGAGAGCACAAAGAATGTGCTCCCAAAGGACAGTGTTCAAACCTGAGCGTGACCTAAGGATTTAACTCCTGACACCATGGAAGCCGTTTCTGTTCCTTTTCATTCTCTCAAACCTGGACTGCTTAAAGTAGAAATAGAACCTTAAAAATAGAAGGTTAAAAAATATTTTAAACAAACAAATAAATAAATAAACCCCTTTAAACAAAACCTTAAAAAAACCCCAAACCAAACGAAAACAAACCAATTTCCTCTATAGCTATCAAATTGTCTGGATTCCTATACGCTTTAAAAAACAGATGTTGAATACATCTCTCAGCAAATTTACTCTGTAGCATAAAGCCTGCCCCCACGGGAAGTCTGTGAGGCTCAATCAGTACGACACAGTCAAAGGAAATTTAGACAGTCAAGGAAAATTTAGACTGATATTTGAGAAGCCAGGACAGAAAGGATCAGCCCTTCTCCTGATGAAGAAAAGGTGCCTCACCTAAGCAGGGCTGGCAGACCAGCACTGAAATACTCTTCAGATATGCAATTACAGCTATCCCTTGGGGTTTTGCTTTTGTGGTGGTGCTTTTTTAAAACCCTTCTCTAGAGTCAACAATTTGCCTGAATCACTTTTTATTCATTTCATCCTCATGACTTCTGAAGGCATCTAATGAAACACTTTGAAGTTTGCCTGAAAACAAAACAGACACCCCCCAAAAGTATAAAAAGCAACCACCCTGAGATAACATTAAATCTTTCTCCTGAATCTATAATCTTCAGGATTACAGCCCATCTTTTTTTGTGTGTTAACACTGTGTTGTCTTTGGATTAATGGGCTTTGTCCTTACTATGGTAAAGTATCCTGTGGATGTAAATCTAAAATATGGCATCCATGCTACGGTTACCCAAGCTTAACGGGCTTTGTACAGAGGCAGGCTGGGTCTGAAATTCACAATTTGAGTAGGTGAAGGAATTGTAAAGTTCAGATTTTGTTCAGAACAATGTCCTTGCCTAGTTATTTCTTAAAACACTTCAGGTGGGACTGTATGTAATTTGCAGTGAATAAATTTGTGTAATTTGTATTTTTCAGACTAATGTTTAAAATTCAGAGTAGGTTGAGTATATAATCTGATCTCACATCTCTCACCAAAACCATATCAACACTCATAAAACTATAGAAGCAAACACAGTTAAAAACATTATTGTTAAATAATGTGGGGTTTTTTATTCCCTGACTCCCTCTTGAATATGTCTCCACAAAGACACATGTTTTTGAGTCTTTTTTTTTTTTTTAGAGAAGAAATCAAAGAAGTAGAAACTCTATGGAGACATGACCAGTCTCTTCAGTCAAAATAAATCAGCTTTGTCATTACTGACATCAAGTGAAGAACTTTCTTAATTTCAAGGTAAAAAAAAAACCAATAAACAAAGCTTTTCCATTTTTGAAGAAAGCTAGGAAGGTTTTGTTAAAGAAAACCATTGGAGCTGTCTTGTGAAGGGCCCAGTTGGGCTGTGAGCTGGTTCTACCTGAAGGAGCCTGCAAGTCTTCAGCCAGTTTATTCAGTCACCTGTGCAAAGACTGATAATGCAGTAAGAGGCTGGGCTTTTCAGCGTGTCTGAACACCAACAGCTGCCAGCAGATTTTTCAAAGCAGCTCAGATCCCGTATGTAAACGGCCACAAGCTTAAAAACTGCCTTGCACCTAAAAGCCTATCAGCACGCGGGGTGTTGAGCACTTCTAGGAAATCCAGCAGCAGAGTGAGTGCTCAGAGGTGGCCAGTCTGACCAGGGGGAACTCATTCTAGGTCATCACCTGGCAGCATGAGGCCATCCCGGTGCCACCTCCGTATCTGGTGCACAAGGAGTTTGGATTTTTTCACACCACCGTTTGTTAAAGCCAAACGTTAGGAACAAGTGAGTGTTGGCACTAATTGGGGTGTCCCCTTTTGAAAGGGGCAGGAATGGGAACAATTTATCTCACTGTTTTCCTACATTTTTCTTTCTGCAATTGCACACAGCAGAGAAGTTTGTGAATTTTTTTGAGGGCACCAGGTGTTCTGCTCTTTTAACTGATTGAAGTTTGATGGAAGCAAAAACAGAGCTGAGGGTGGGACACTCTTCCACGTGGGACATCAAAGTATGTCCAGGATGATAAATGGGTGGGATTGTTTCATTTAGATCTCTGTAGCTGACGTTTCTACAAAGCAGCTCTTTGAAAGGGTCTCTCTTTGGCACCGTCTCTCCTTGCTGAAGGTTAAGACTGAAATTTTGGGGGGTTTTGTATTGCCTTTCTTAAATAAAACAAAAGCTTCACTTCAGATTAGGTCTCCTATCCAATCTAAGAGTGAATGTGCCAGGAACTGGGACTTTTAGCCAGTGCTGTGTGGTTTCTGTGCACAGTGTTGCTGCAAACAGCAGCACATGTAAGTAGTGAGTAGACATAATGAAGCTCCAGCGCTGGAAGGCGAGAAGGGCATATCAAGCCACACCTTTGACACTTTGCCCAAACCTCTGCTACTCACACCAAAACATCCCTGGCTGTGCAGCTGATCTTTGGGAAGATTTTCGTAACTTCATGATGCACCAACTCAGTTTAAAGACAGGCTGTACCTAGACAGTATGTACCCTTCATTCCTCAATGGTAAATTCAAAATTACTGCCTGCAACCGCCGCAAACTCTCCGATTTCATCTACTCTGAGGAAGATGTACAGCATCAGACACAAATCTTAGCGTAATTAAAACATCTTTCAAGATATATAGGCCATATTACTGAAAGATGGAATAGGGACAAATGAAAAAAAAACCCACCATAAAGTAATTGTTTGCAAATGTGCACTTATGACAGCTCTCTCTTATCTGGAATTAACATTCTGGGGAAAGAAAAATTCTTTCTTCTTCAAGACTTTCTTTTTCAAACACATAAATATAAGCTACTAAGTCATTATTCTGATGTTGATAAGTCAGAAAACAACCTACCAGCTTATTTATGTGCCTTGCATAGCTAATTTTGCTCCAAAAGCCTGCTAGAGAAGTAGCTATTTCATTTTCACTGCTAAAGATTGTTTTGAGACGCACATATCTTGAACTCCCTCTTGAGAGTTTTCTTAATATTTAACCTTAGATTAGAACGAAGCTTTTTAGCAAGTACTTCTTGACCAAAACCATATGTCTGTCCTCTGCATGTTTCAAATAGAGCAATTGATAAACACCACTCCCCAGCACTGCAAAGCCACTTCAGTGCCATAAGCAATTCCTCCAGGAAACCCAGCACAATTTCTTATTTTTAAAAAAACACATAGTAATATTCTACCTGTCGGGTAAAGATGTAAAGATGTCCAGGGCCCTACCTGAGTCCAATGTGGCTGACGGGGTTTGCTGGACAAGTGTTGTATGTCTGTTAGTAACGCTACTTCTGGGGGAGGAAATGTCAAGGACAGGTAGTAGTGGTCTGGATCACTGCATTTGTGAAGTGGCAACTACTTAACGATCTCTCCTGATGAGGAGTGGCTCAATTACAGGCTCCAGATGCAAGAAACAAAAGCATTCGTAGAGAAAACTCACACTTCAGTTGAGTTATTGCAATAATAATGAATGGGAACATAGGAAGCTGACTGTACTGTGGAAGTCCGAGATACGACAGAAACTTCCATGAGTGGGTAAGGGTGAAAAAGCGCCTTCATAGGTTGATTTAAGCTCTAGAAGCAGCAGGTACATTAAAGCTCAAAAACTTTATATAAAGATACACTTAACTATTTTTTCTCTTCTTTGCAGAGTTTCCAGTGGTGCCTGTTCAATTCAATACTTCTGCTCCTACTTTCTAAATTTAATAAAGTGACAAAAGAACCCAGCTATCAGCATAAAAAGATTTAGGAAACGAATATCATCTTCTGTAGGTATCTTCAGTAACCAACAGTATTCTTCAGCTAATAAAGTAAAGCCTCGGTCTGTGTGGCCTTCACCCATTTTCTCTGGTAAAAGACAAAATTAAGATAGTTGTACTTCCCTCAGGCCCATTTTAATTAAGTAAGAATCCTCCAGGATAAATGACCAAACTTAGGTCAGTTCGGAGTAGTTTTTTTACTACAAAGTGAACTCCATTGACAGGTGGGAAATCTCTTTGTCTCCAGTGAGACAGAGGGGATTCACAGCACTGGTCAGCAGTGCTGCTTGAGATCTTCTGAAAGACTCGTACAGACCTGAAATATGCCTTAAAGTCCAATCCCCAAACTCAGAGCATCCCAAGCGTCACCTCTCAGCACAACCTGGACTCTTAAACGCATTCTTGCTCAAGTTTTCTTTTCATATAACTGAGAGAAGCCTCCCAATAATCTGAACGTACAGCTGCACAGCAACTGCAGCATCCTGTTTATACCCAAACATAGACAAACTGTGACCCAACAGCATCTATATAAAGTGGCATGTACTTCAGGGAGACTATTAAAATAAATACAATGCACACAACAATGACACCCTTAATTCCACATCATTCAAAACTCAACTTCGTTTGCGCTCCGTGTGCTGGTAACTGAGGACTTGCAGATACATTAATCATGAAAAATAGGCCATGATTCCTTTCTTCATGCATTTTGTTGGCGCTGTCTTCAAGATAACTGAGTGTGTTTGGCCTTATTTTCACCCTCAGCTGTACTGATTTAAGTAAAGAGTGACTTCAAACCCATTTAGTCAAACGCTGGCAAAACTCTGTAAGGTATGTTTATTTTGATTTAGCTGACACGGCCTGGGAATGCTCAGCAAACCAAAGCTGAACCTTCTTAAATTGAAATCAAGTTCTCTGCACTGTGACTGCTTAAGTAAAGCAGGTTTAAAATTCAGCCTCACTTTCCCATCTAGATGAGGCCCCTCTTTCAAAGGCAATCTTTCTGCCTGTTGAGCGCAAGGTAGTTTGGTGGGTTGGTAAAAACTCTGTTGAGCAGTTCTGAGACAATTGCAGCTCACTAGGTACTTAGGGGAAAAGAGCAGTTGATACCAAAGAAAGCCAAGACTAACTCCCTTGTGTTCTGCTGAAAAGAAAAACAGTTTATAAACTGTAGATGAACCTCTTATCTGGTAAATCTCAAAAATTCATGAATTGGCTTGGAAAACAGCAATGCAACAGAGGAAGGCATTATAAATAAGGCATTAGAAATCATCCTGAAGAAGAAATACAGACCAGAGTCCTTCTCATTCTTGCTGGGCAGAACACATACAAGCTTTCCTGGCTGTTGAGTAATGCCTCATTTTTTTTTTAACTTTTAGGCAGGCAATCACCACTGTATGTACTATATCAATCTAGTATCACCGGAGCAGAGGTGCAAGGGAAGAGGGGGGCAGAGAGAGGAAGCAAGAAGCTGCCAGCACAGGGCTGCAGATCAGCCAGTGCTTGACTGCAGGTATAAACATTACACGCTGTATCAGCAAAGCTGTAGAGAGCGAGCCATATACCTCCCAGGAGGGGCTTTAACTGGGAAGGCTGACAATGCAAGTTCAGAGTCAGTGTGTTATTTGGAAACATCCTGAGCAGCTAAAAATACATGGCAGACTTTAAGAAGAAAGTAAAAGGGAAATATTTTCCTCTTTCCAATACAAAAGGGAGGGGGGGGAAAGGAAAGCAATCATTATCAAAAACCACGTGGAACCATCTAGCTTGGGGAAATCCTCCATGTGCGTATGCAAACAGGTAAGCCACTTGTGCTCCCAGTTGTATCAATGGGATCCTGAGGCTTGAAATTACTCTAAATGTGGGAAAGACTGTAGCCAGGGGCTTGCTGTAATCATCATTGTACCATCACCTTTAATAACTTGTCTTTGCTTGAGTACATCCAGCACTTACACAGCAGCTATTAAAACTAAATTGCTTTCATTAATAGAAATTTCCACATTCCCTCTGTGTATGTATCCCAATGTTCTCTCTAAACAAACATCAAGCTTTACCATAAAAACTGACAGCAGAAAAAATACCCCCATTTTACAAGGTGTGACAGATGCAAGAGACTCGCAATGCTGGGGCTACAACAAATCAGCAGCAGCTCTAGCCTGTGTTTCATCCTATCACCTTCCTCCCATGAGCTGCCAGTATTTTGTCAAGACCCAGGGCCTCGATATGTAACTGGGCAAAAAAAGAGCAGAGCAGTTACGAAGGCAAGAACTTCAAAATGGCTTTTAAAAGGGTTGCCTTATTTTCAAATAATTCTCCCTTTGGTAGGACCCATTCAGCAAAACTGTTGGCAATGGGCAGTTCTGTGAGCAGCCTGTGCAGCTTCAGAAACCTGCCCCAAGAGATGGGGTCTACGCCTCATTCGGCACGAGACTAGAAACCTTCTATGCTAGCAGGAGTGACTGCAGGGTTTTATTGTCTCTATCATAGAATCATAGAATCATTTAGGTTGGAAGAGACCCTTGGGATCATCAAGTCCAACCATCAGCCCTACTCTACAAGTTCTCCCCTACACTAGATCCCTCAACACCACATCCAATCTCCTCTTAAACACAGTCAGGGATGGGGACTCCACCACCTCCCTGGGCAGCTGATTCCACTGACTGACCACTCTCTCTGTGAAAAACTTTTTCCTAATATCCAGCCTAACCCTACCCTGCTGCAGCTTGCAGCCATTGCCTCTTGTCCTGTCGCTCATTGCCCGTGAGAAGAGACCAGCACCAATATCTCTACAATGCCCTTTCAAGCAGTTGAAGAGAGTGATGAGGTCTCCCCTCAGCCTCCTCTTCCTCAGACTAAACAACCCCAACTCCCTCAATCGATCCTCATAAGCCTTGTTTTCCAGGCCTCTCACCAGCTTTGTTGCCCTCCTCTGTACTCGCTCCAGCACCTCGATATCTCTCTTGTGCTGAGGTGCCCAGAACTGGACACAATACTCAAGGTTTGGTCTCACCAGTGCTGAGCACAGGGGGACAATCACCTCCCTACTTCTGCTGGTCACACTATTTTTTATGCAAGCCAGGATGCCCTTGGCCTTCTTGGCCACCTGGGCACACTGCTGGCTCATGTTCAGCCTCCTGTCGACCAGCACCCCCAGGTCCTTTTCTGCCAGGCAGCTCTCCAGCCACACTTCCCAAAGCCTGTAGCGATGCATGGGGTTGTTGTGGCCCAAGTGTAGGACCTCTAGTGATAAAGGAGCCAGAGGGAACCCGCCCTGACTTTCAGAGTCCACTCTGAGTCTGCACCTGGGGATATCTATTTTTTTTAACCAGTTAAGGAAGTGAAGCTCGTTTGCAGCCACTGACACAAACCTGGAATCTAGAACGCCAGCTACCTAGCAAGATACAGCTAATAAAATGCAAACTTTCATGAGTAGCATCCATTAAGTTGAATCATTCATTAAAACAAGCAAGGTCGAAGTGAGATCAGCTGGTATTAGTTACAAAGGGTTAAAATGCCTGCAGTGTCAGATGCCCTTTAGAAAAGCATTTCTGGTTCTATCTGATTAAATAGTAGCTATGTTTTCCTAACCTTCTTGGTCTAATGCCAACGAAGCTGCCCCACAGACTCTTTCTTCTACAACTGCCCAGTGTAAGACCTCAATCACTCTGGGAACTTGGGTCAGGACTCAGAAAAGGTATTTTTTTTTCTTTCCTTGTTATCCCAATGAGAGTTACTCTTGCCAGTAAAGTCAGGGGGAGATGCCACAGGTGGCATTTCATATTCAGTGCGTGAAGAGTATCTCAGAGCAATACTGTGAGAATAGACCTTAATTATACCTCATGATCAAGTGAGAACATATAAGTTCAGAGTAAATTATCTGCATTATTTTAAAAGCCACTGTGATGTATGGTGAAGGTAGTAACTCAGCTACACACGTAACTGAGTAAATGGAGTTAGTAATTCCATTAAGTAGAGATTCTGTAATGGCGTAACTACTTGTCCTGGTCCTGACAGAGAGACAAACTGCAATCTTGATTAAAAAAAGGTAATTTAGAACATGGGTCATGTTCTAATGTTGTCCTGGAGATAAGTTCAGAGCAGTTCCTGGTGGCAGGGGGAAGATGCCGCCTCTGCCATAGATGTTATGTGACCCCAAATAAATTCCTCGGGCTACCAGATTATCAGCCTATACCACAAGGATGACATGCATCTCAAAGGTGTTCAAAGAATTAACTCCTTAATATTTGTAAAATGGTTTGAGATTCCTCTCTAGACAGTACTGTAGAAGGGCAGCTGTAGTCATTATGGTTTTCAATAGATTTCAACTGTGATAAGGAAAGCTCCTGCAGGAATGCACTGCTAGCAAACTTAATGCAGCCATTAATCCTGGCAGGCTCTGATTTGCAGAACTAACTCCAGAATGCGCAGTTGGGCTGTGAATAAAAAAATATCTTCTACACACATCCTCAAGCTTTTACTACTGTAAAACTATGGAGCATCACATAAGTGTCAAGTATAAAATGAGAATTTGGGCTCCCAGGCGGCTAGCAGGCCACCCCCCCACTATGCCAGGTTTAGAAAGGAGGCAAAAGCAAAAAGACGACTGACTGGCAAACAGGGCTAAGGAAGGACCCAGAATTTGGGGTGCAGAACAAGACTGGGATGTCTTAGCACATGTAATGCTGTCAAAAAGTGAGATGCCTCAATTTTCAGAAGCAATACATCTAACAAAGAACCAAACTAATAATCTGAATATGCATCTATCTTTGCCCTTTCTCCTTCCTGCCTGCACTCTTTCCTTGGGGAAGATTTCAGTTCTTGTTCACCTCTGTTGTGATTCCCTTATAGTCCCAGCTGTTCCAGAGAAAGTAAATAGGGTTTAAAATTAATTATCAATTAAAATGAGGTTAATCAGCACCAGGCTTGTCATCTATTATCCTTGTAAGTGAGACAATCCTGTCCTCCTGCAAAACCCCTTGCAAGGAACAAGGACAATAAGACTCAGCAACAAAGTCTGTTCCTGTGTGACCTTTGCTATGTTTAGGAAGAACAGCTAAAATAAGCTCTAATCCTCAGCCAGGCCAAATATTGTTGGGAATAACTATATTTAACTCCTTTGATGCACTGTGTATGCAAAGTCTCTGGGCAGCAGAATTGTAGCTGTGTTAGTTATAATACGTTTGCTGGATATGGCCTTCCACCATCCTAGCAGGGTTAGCACCCTAGCAGTTAACTTCTCCAAAGCCCTTAGCCATGATATCAGAATATGTCACACAGTGGATTTTTTTGGTCCTAATGGGCTGTGCTGGCTTATACAATCATTTACGTTGTGTGCCTTTGTTTCAAATGCCTTCCACATCTGCTGTGGTGATCTCCCCACTCACATGAACAGGCTGCTCATGGAACTTCCACCTAAGCCAGAGACTCTGAATACCTGCGATTTTAAATCGTTAGAGAAGCAAGAAATCTCACCATTGACACAACCTATGAAATATAACACTTTCCCAGACATATAGCAGATATATAGCATGCCTGCACTCTGGCCTGTGCAAGTGACTTACTTGCCTTTACATCCAGGAAATCCTTTAAGGAACCACTGAATTTATTTACCTATCAGTTTCCGTATCTGTAAAGTGGGAAAGTAGTTAGCAAGGTAAAAAAAATAATTAATTATACAATTAAAGACAAAATATATATATGTGAATGAAAGATATACCCGTGTCAGGATTCCCATTTACACACATATGTATTAGCCAGGGGACAGGCACAGACACATGAGGGGATGCCTCACATGTAGTTCCCATGCTGCTTCAGAGGCATCCATGTCTAATAATTCCTCTGAATCCCCAAAGCTTTTCTTCTTAGAATTGTATTCTTGCCACAAACATGGAGAAGGAAACTTTCAGAGGCACACGAGAGAGCTGAAAGAACTCAAATCCTACTGACTTGGAAAGACAACATGAGTGCATTGTTCCCCTTTGCGTGTTTACAATCCCCCAGAATCAGTGTTGGACACTGGATCTTTAACACTAGATTAGAAAAAAACACTGATTTTTCTGAAACTGGGCATTTCCTGCTCCTCCTTGTGTTCGAAATCATCAAACAGATCTGAAAGATGTGTCCCTGCTTTAGTGTCTCTTTGACCTCTATTTTAATCTGTTTTTTTCCTATCCCTGTTTCAAAGTAGCTCAGTAGTGAGCGTGTGTGTACACGCACCAAACTTTGCTCTCAAAGTACGTATTTAAAAAAAACCCACAAACAAACCACACGAACAATTTGTTCCAATCTGCTTCTGCAAGTTGTTAAGGGGGAAGCTCAGCTGTTCACTGCTCTAATAGGGTTGTGCTTCCTGCCAAAACCGGCCACAGAGCTCCAGCCTTTGCCTTTGCCACGGTTTGCTGTGGGTCCCGAAAGGAACACTTACCCGTATGCTCTGGAGAGCAGCACACCAGAGGATGCAGAAGCAATAGATTCCAAGACTTAAAAGTCCTGATGCCCAGCTCTGTAAAGGTGGAGCTGGCCCCTATTTGTGACTGGGAAAGGCTGCAGAGAAGCCCCGAGGAACAACGTGTGAATGCCTGTCTCGCTGAAGTTGGAGCAGTACATGGCTGCTCTGTGGAGCAGGCCTTAGTAAAATTACAAGGTAGAAGTTAATTTAGTATCTCTCTTCTCAGAGAACAGCGAGATATGGAAACAGGTCTATACTGGAGGGCAGCCTGGTCAATCTCAGTGAACAGACCTTACATTCATAGTCTTTTGGGCACCCAAAAGTGGACCTCAAAATCTGCCTTCAGAGATTAGACCCTTTAGACACTTAGAACCACCCTCTAAAGATCTCAGCTGACTACTGCTGCTCTGAGAAACACCAGGGCTGGGAGGCAGATGTGCGCTCCGGAATCCCACTGTGATTTCTGTATCCAGTTACTGTCTCAACAAAGACATTTGTAAAATAAAGCTGTCTTCACCCTCCCCCTTCTCTCTTGCTGCATTACTGGTATCTATTTTTGGCTGGGTTTTGGTTGTTTTTTTTAAGTGTTCCCCTTAAAAGAACATTTCACTATGTTCTTTGCCACAGTGCTTTAGACCTCAGGACATCCTGCTCCCAGGCTGCAGGCTGCATGTACCTGGCTTCTTTTACAGAACGCTGGAAGCCGAAAGGGGTTCTCCTTGGCTTACAAATTCCAGACTTTTAGTAAACTGAATAAAAGCAGGGGAGGAACCCCCTGCTGATCTGGAAGCTTTTTTGTTGTGTAGGCTTTTGTAGTTACCAAATACGATAATGCTTTTGTTTTGGTTTGGTTTGTTTTTGCTAGTCTAGTTGAAATGGAACCAGTCCTGCCTGTGCACGTGTATGTGTACACAGATCTATTTCCATTGGTAGAATACTGAAGATTTAGACTAACAACTGTTCCTGAACAGAAAGAGTCTGTAATACTTCGATCCTGGTACAACTGCATTTACAGTACAGACTACATACACCTATTAGTACTTTTTAAAGGAAAATCACACCCTTATTCAGTCAGCTTTACATACAGAAAGCCACGCAAAGCCCAAGCAGCAGAACTGAGCTGGGGGGGACCCTGTTTGCCTGCTCCTCTGCCACCCTGGGACTCGCTGCTGGTTGTGGCTGTGAGGAGGTGCGGGATGCCCTCTAGTGATGCAACGCTCCCGTCTTCGGAAATACCTTTTTGCTTCCTCTGTGGCTTTTGAAGCCTCTGGACAAAACAGCAGCTTGTGGCCTAAGCAAAGCAAAGCGTTTAAAAGCATTAGTGGTAACACCACCAGATCATCAGCCTTAGGCACACAGTGGCACTGGGCAAATGGTTGTTGCCAGTCCTGCTTTTCTGAGAGGACTGCCCAGCACGGGGGTGGCAGGCTGCGGGAGGAGCCTCGCACAGAGCATCTCTGTCAGGAGGAGTATCTCTGTGACGGCTTCCTAGCAGGAAGAAGAGAGACTGGGTCCTCTTCACCTTCAGTTAATGACTCTCTCTGGTAGAAAGTCCTCTCTGGGAAGGTGGATTTTAAAGATTAAAGACAGGCCTCTAATGAGAATTCCTCCTCTGTGAAGAATGGAAGAATTGGGTACAGGTAAGAAGGCTGGAGGCAATATTATGAGAGAGAGGCAGCAACGGCCCAGCGACTGAGTGGTCAGTGGGGTACGAGCTCCAACCTCAAATCAGTCTTTAGACCTTGGGGAGTATACAAGGCTGTAATTTCTATTTATCACCCCTCTAGCTTCCATTCAACAGGGGATATATACATGCACTGACAACTGTCAATCTAATGTCTCAGCTCACGTTGAAACCCATTTGCCTGCTTCTCATGAATCCCAGGATCAGACCCTACACCCGAGCTTGGAAAAGCAGTAGCGTTGGGACAAGCCTTTCATCGTTCTGCAGGTACAGACTGTGAGTGACATTATCTAATGGAAAGCAAGTATGAAGCATACTCCAGAGACTCTCTGCAGCATACTGCCATCTGTGAGGATGCTGTCATTCCCCAGTAGCTAAGCAGGTATTCTTCAATGGACTCTCCTAAGGATACTAAGGTATTCCCAAACTGAGCCGTTGCTGTCAGTACCAACTTCAGTAAATCCTAATTTCTTCTAATTATGCATGGCAAGCACAGGGTCCTTGCCATACTGGAAGTGTGGTAAACCCGGCCAAATAAATGTTCCTATCTTCATTTTCAGCTGATTTTCTTTTCAAGACGTTTTAGAACAGCTTAGAAGAGCCAGGACGAAAGCGGATGGAATGTGCCCTTGTACGACTGGATCAGCTCCACGGCAATTATTTGATTCCACAAGAGGTCACTAACAATCTGTGCCCTGTGCCTCTGCCAGGACGCAGCAGAGAGCGGCCGCTGCCTCCTCTCTGGCACCAGAGAAAGCATCATGGTGCCAGACACAAACCAGAAGATCACTTCCTGAAAGGCGAGCTCTAGCCAAGTGTCCAGCTGCACTGCCTTCACAATGCATGAAAAACATGGAGCATTATAAAAGCATTCTGGGAGGTGGCAATTAAAGCTCTTCTACACAGTAACTAGTCAGTTTTAAAGAAGACAGATACAGCCAGAGAGACTCACGCACAGTCTTGTGTTGCAAGAATTGTTAGAATAAATGAACACTTATTTTTCTTCATTTAATTCAAGGTGTAAGTTGACAAGCCCTTGCTTTTGGACTCACAGTAAAAGAAACAAATTCAACTTGCATCCAAGCAAGATAAGCAGTAAATAAAAATAAGCAGTAAAAAAAAGGAGTTCTCAGAATCCTAATTAACCAAGAGATCTGAAATTCACCAGGCAACCTCTCTTCCATCATACAAATAAAGGCAAAAAACTTGGTGACATTCATCATTTTCTTTTAAAATGTCAAAAAAGAGTGCAAGACTGAGAGCCCGGCAGCGCTGCTGCTGCTGTCAGCAACTCATTTAATCAATGGAGATGTTAATTCTAATAATGTCCTGGACTCCATTTCATTTGGATTACATCACTGGTTTGGGGTTGTTTTTTTCAAAGTGAAATTGTGCACTGCTCAGGTTTACAAATAAATGCTTAATATTCCACACTGTCTTTCTCCATCTTGAATCTTCTTTGCTACTCACACTTTTGCTTAGCTTATATAGTATTTGGTTGACATTTGAAAAGCTAAAGCCTCACCTGCTCTGATACTGCAGATCCAGCAGCACATTTAATTTTGAATAGCCATTTGTCCCGGATTCTTGGTTAAGATTCTGCCCATGGATAATATTCACAGCATGCTAGTTCCTTTGTCACCTTCTATCCCCGAGATGTTGGAGCATTTCAGTGACACTATCGAATATGAAATACTGCTATTCTTGACACACCTTCTATTCCTGTTCTTTCAGGCCTTTTGATCCCCTACCATCTATGCAGTTTCCTCACTTTAACATCAATAATCCAAGCTAAACTCCAGTGCTAGCCAAGTGTGAAAATAGCTCCAAAGTTTGTATAGGAAAAAAAATGAAAAAATCATTTGGCCTCTTAGCTGTTCACCAGCTTATCTGAAAACAAATAAAACAGCGTTCCTCATTATTTGAAGAGTAGTGGGCAATTCCTTTCAGCAGACAATTTGCAGGTTACTGTTAGTGAAATGATAGCTCTTCCTCACGAGTTAGCAGCTCTTTCAGGGTCCTTCCCGCCCTGCTCCACCCTCCACGAGATGGATTTTAAAACAAGATATAAAAATCCAATCATTTTTCTTGCTTGTATGACTGAAATCATCCTCTAAGATAAACATACAGATATGCTAAATAACAAGTAGGATGTGGCCAGAAGGGGTGATAAACAAAGAAAGAAGTAAAATAAAAGCAAATGGAAAAATGGGAAACCAGCAAACAGAACATTGTAAATGGTGAGTGCCGTGCTTAAAAAACTCACTTGAATACATGCAGAATGTTTATCACCTCTGAAGAAGCAAGCTTGCGAAACCCAGGCGTGGTAGCTCTTCAATAGCAGATTGCTGAGATTTTAAAATACCAGTTCAGTAATTAAAAGCCCAGTTGTTTTATACAGGAGTAGATGAAGAGCGTTTCTGTACTTGTTGCATTGCTATTACAGCCACCAGAGTGACAGGAGGGTCAAAACCAGGTGCTATTGCAACAATATACCTAGATTTCACTTGGAGTTAAAAATTTCTGTCTGTTTGTGTTAATATTATGGTAGTAACTCCTCAGTTTTGGTAAAGACACATCAAATTTATGTTACTTCCCAACACACATGAACGTGTGCAAGTGATCCCAAGGCTGAAATTCTGTATAACTGCCTTTGTGGTAGAGTTCATCCTTCTTCAGGTACTATAACTAATTTATTACACGTGCCTTATGCCTGAGCTTGTCAGCACTTAATTATAGCTTAGAGAACCAGCTCATCTGTCCTGCCGAACTACTGCTCTCCATGTTACTGTTCTTATTAAGACATGGAACACTCAAATCTTAACATTACACCACCAGTAACGAAAGAGCAAAGAGCTCAGCCTCCTGGAAGTCAGAGCTGTGCCGTCGAGCACGAGGTCTGGTCTCTGCAATAAAGTTCCCAAGAAACAGGAGCAGCTGGGACCCAAACCTTCAGGTTGGGCAAGCATCCAGTGAGGCAGGCAAACTCACCCCCCAACCGTCTGGCTGGAAACTGTATTCACACAGGTACTTACATACTCTCATGTTTAAAACATTCAGTCTCAACAGAACTCGTGTAGCTTAAGGCCAGTATATACCTTTAAGTAGCTTTATCTGACCTTTTAAAATAAGACAGTGATGTTTCAGCCATTTACCTTATATATCTGACCCCAGGAACTTGCGTTGGGCTAAAGGACATCTTTCCAGAAAGCCTTGTAATTTAGATTCATAACAAACTCCCAGGTTTGGGACTGAGAATCGGTACAAAACAGCTTCATCTGAACAGTTACATTTTTAGTGGCTGCAACAATGCAATTTAAAACCTATGTGCCATTTTACAGTCATTCTGGTTTCTTTTGTTTAAGCTTCTCACAGTGATGATTTTACTCCACTTTTAGCAGAGTGTTGTAGTATATGCAAGAATAGGGTCGGTCTGTCCACCTGAAATTAGACACAGTGAAGCCTTCAGTCCAGGGCCAAACTACTAATTGATAAATATATTTTCTCTCACTCACCATTTTTTTTAAACATTTAGTAATGTGACATTGGTAAAAACTACATTAAGTCATGTCACTGCTACTATGGACACCTCACTTCCGTTTTCATCAGAAAGGGACCCACCATTTGCTTGAAGATCTGCTCCCTGCAATGCCACCTTTTTTGTGCCCACCTCTTCCAAGGAAGCACCGAGACTGTAGGGAGAATCTGTTTGCTTGGATTTGGATGCTGTGAATTAATGGGAACAAAGGAAGTGGACGTTCCTCCTTTCCGTGAAAAGCTTGAGGCAGGGCACATACATGCAGGCTCAGACGCAAGAATGTGTTTTGTCACATCAACTCCATCCACGCTGCAACTTTGAATAGTTCACATAGGCTGAAAGAGGCTTAGAAAAAGCATTTGTGGGTAACAATGTCTGTGCCAATAAAGCCGCTGGTTGAGCTCCTCTTTTTAATGTTTTGTGTGCCTTGGAACGCGCTCTCACTACATGCAGTAGTGTGTCTTTGAAGAGAGCAAAGCTTTTGGATTGGCACAGCTATAGCGCTGGGTGAATTGTAACATCCTGGAAAATCCCTTTTAAATGCCAGACTAGGACTTGGAACATACCCAAGCATCTGCAGGCACAGCAAAACAGCTTTTGGAGTTTAGCCTCCGTACTAGGCAGATACTTAAAACGGTATAGACACATTCAGTAAAGCTAGAAGCACTTGAAGTCAAGCAGCATAAAACAACCCAGGACACTGGATTAACTGGTGTAAGATTCTGCATGGGGGACTCATTGCCTGCTGGGTTACCAGGGGAGGGGGGGACTGCTTAGGAAGTTAAGCCTCAGATTTGCAATAAACACACTTCTAGCAACATCAATTCTTCTGCAGCAGCTGGATAGGGATTTCTGGAGGAAGACATTTTAACTAGGAGACTGAGTATCCCAAGTGCTAATTGATAATGAGAGGAGATCTCATCCCACAATGTGCTCCTTCTCACGCTAGCGAGAGCGTCCCCCTTCCTGGCTGTGCAACAGAAGACTTGTTTCAGCCTCAGGCTACCAGCTGGGAGGAAACTTTGGGATGATACTCTGCCATCCATCGTCCATGGCCCCCTGAGCAGGAACTCCGACAGCTATGAACTCATTTGGGATCTTCCCCAAAACCCGTGAGGCTAAGCCTTTTCATACACAAGGCAGGAACTGAAAGCCACAAATGTATGTGTCAAACCTCCATTTGTGGTGATGCATCCTTCTGCCCACTTGGAACTTTTGTGGCATTTATAGCTACTCAGGTGCCAAAAGCTCCTGTGATGTAAAAGACGGGTCAGTAGTCAGAGCAATAGTACTCTGGCACGCAGGCTGAGTAGGACAGAGATAAATCCCAGACCCACAGGAAACCATACGTCACAGAAAATGAAAATGAAAACAAAAACTTGATGTGGTGCAAAAATACCCACCTGTTCTCTTTACCCTGTCCCCATTACAATGCTCCTTGGCCCCCTAACTGTTTTGCTGCAGCTTCTGCTGAATGGGTAGCTATATTTTTGAATTCCATATTTACACAGCCTGCTCACTATCTCCTCAGAGGGTACAGGAAGCTTGAAGCCCATCAGCACACTAAACAGAAAATGCCCAGATTGTTTTTGCCTGCAGGTAGTATTTGACTTCTAGCCAAATGAAATTTCATCGACCGATTGTCCCAGTGATTTGCTTTGCATGGACATTACAAGCTCCATAGCTTTATCCACAAATTTTGAAAGCTTACAGTCCATTTTTGGTCTAGGTCATTAATAAATTTAAGATGCCAATCTCAACAGCTAACCCTACAGCTAACCTCTATTATTTTTGCTTCGCTGCAAGATGTAGCCATTCCTAACAACTATGTTCCTTAATAGTGTGTTTTGTGTTGAAACCACACGCTTACTCTGCTGTTCTAAGTGCTATCATATAGGTGTTATCTTTGTGTTGAAACAGAGAAGACACCAGACAACATGTAAATTCGTATTACAGAATCTTCCTCAGTATATGTTGAGGTTCTGGCTCCAAGAGGTCATCTGAAGATGTGTTAAGAAAAAAACCCATAAAATACTGCTGGTCAAAACTGGAAATCATTCAAGAAAGAAAACCCTGATATACTGGGGGTTTTATCTAGCAAGGGAGGATTAGCAGGAAATCTTCTATGGAAAATAGTTGACCATTCCTACATCAGAGCATCTTCAGCGGTTGTTGTTAGAAATAGGATGTTTGCAATTGCTTTAGTGACATGAAAACTCTAAACAATTCTCAGTGGCTGCTTAGTTCCCTCCCGAAATTTGTAAGGGAATCCTGAACGGAACATCTGCTGGAGTCAGTCCATGCTGCAAGGGCAGAATGATGGACCTAGCGGGCCATGGAAGAGAAACCCTTGCAGACTGGCAGCCCCTCCTGGTTTTATGCCACTATGCAGCCCCTTGACAAAGTTTCATTATGGGGTCTGGGTCTTTAAATGGAAGCTTTTCTTTTGAAGTAACATAAAAGAAAGCCTCTAGAGTTTTTCCCCTTCCCCTCCATGAGGACTTTTAGGTCTTGACTTGCATATACAAACAAAAGATGATTGAAGAGAATATTCATCTTCTGCTGCTTGTTTCATTTACTAAGCACTTGGGAAGCAGAGAAAAAATGTAAACCAAAACCAATTCCTAATATTTCATGTGCAAGAGAGATTTTTTTTTTCTGTAGAATGCTCTGATAGTCCCATAAAAATGTTATATCTGGAAAATAACAGCAGCTCTTTGGGAAAGGGATTTGTTGTAGGGATGACTGACTTCCCAAATATTTTCTCAGAACTCATGATTCACATCTGTGAGCTCTCAGCCAGAAACAGAAGACATTCAGACAATCAGTATGTTACTAGCACACCACTAGCAAGACATTACCACGGTGTTCCACGGAGCAATCTTGGACTGCTGACATGCTGATAGACAGTACCTCACTCCTCTTACTTCACAGCACTAATAAAGAGATTCCCACCAGGAAACTCTTGATACCTGATGCCACGAAGACACAAGTAAATGGATAATGTGTAAAACCAAAAAATCAATTTATTTCTCTTAAGCTCCATCATCCTAAACATGCACAAATACTCTACAACCACCCATTCACACAGAACTGCAGCATCTAAGGTACAGCGTCTGCCGATGGACAGAGTTAACTATCTCAGCAATGGGTGAAATTAAAACTGATTTAAGCCAAATACCATGTCATTCTAAAGATGTAATCCTGTTTGCTCTTACTGCACTGGCGGCCAAGCTCCAACTGCCCCAGATGGAGTAGATTAATTTTGATGCATTCCTCCTCTCTGAGTGTCATGGCTCTGCAGTCCAAAAGCTTCACTCATAATTCCATCTAGTGTCAGAAATTATGGTATTTGTTAAATCTCATTCTACATTTACGATCAGTGATAGCTTAAAGAGTAGGGTTATATATGGTACAAAGTCAAAGAGAGTCATAAAACAATACAATAAATGAGGCTGGCTGCGCTCATCCTGAATCATGTGTCAGTGAGGAAAAAGGGACACCCTCAGAAGGGAAGAACAAACCAAGTGGACGGACTGCAGAATTGGAAAGACCACCACAAAACAAGCGTATTCCATTTTCCCTTTAGAGGCCTCCCATCCTCCCATCTGGAACAGCATGAGGAAGAGGAACAGTTCATATTGTTTGTGGCCCATTGCTAGCAGTAGTCTGCCATCTGCTGATCTCCACAGCTGTGTTTACAGCCTTCAAGGTAAAGCAGTCATCCATCTTTTCTCACAGCCTGCTCCTCTTTCAGTGTACTCTGTACATGAAAATGTGAAATGCAGTGTCTACTCATCTATGCTACAGCCAAGCAAAAGCCAAACCCAAAACCACAGGATATCAAAGTGCAGCTGACCATTACATTAAGATGCTTGGATCTCTGTCAAAAAGCCGTTCCCTAGACTTACAGCATTGAACCGTGACCAAAAAATAATAATTAAAAAAAAAAATGGCACTTTACCCTAAAGCAGCTTCCTGCAATGAACAGAAAGTGGTTCTTGATACAGGCCAGCAAATTTCTGCCTTTCCAAGTATCACTGCACAATCTAGGACAGTTAACTCCTTCCTATGCAGGCAGTCCCCACATTTGGGATGTGCAAATGTTACTTCCTCCCTGCTCACAGCCAGCATCCTCCCAGCAACCCTTCCTGTGCACCAGTCCTGACAGAGCATGTGGTAACTCCATTCGCTGCACGCGACCAGCTGCACAATGCCATTATGCAAATGACACTGTTGATAATGAAAAGTGTTTATCAAGTAACCGCAGAGTACCATCAAGTAACCACCCTCCATCACCAAGTTGCACTCTCCATTGCCATGGGACTAGATAATGAGCCTATCTGTTATCTTTGCTGCAATTGTCTTAGCGGCTATCCAAGACACTGACTTACAGTCAATATTTTTCTAGGATAAAACTGACTTTCACAGGGTGTTGATAAAATAAGGGTTCTGGCATTTGTGCTTTGGCATTTAACATCTGGAAGTTAGCTTTGAAAATCCAGCCTATTTCTCCCTCCTTTTCTAAAGGAATTAACTGTTGAAAGATGAGAGTTTCAGCTAGAAAAACAGCCTGCCCAGGTCATATGCAGAAAATAAGCTTATGTGAGATCTATTGTAATGTTGGTGTTTTCTCCAATTTCTTCCAAGGACAAAAAAAGAAAAAAAAAAGACAAAGCCCCACAGAAAATCACAAATCTGGATGGCCTTGAAGTAGCACCCAGCAACGTAAAGTTTAAAGGAAATGGGGATAGAATGAAGTACTAAAACTCTGAAACCATTTGACTTTCACACAGGAATATGGTACCACAGATTTTCCACTCACCACCACTTTCTATAAATGGAATTCAAGGACAAAATTATGTGGAATTAATCTGAAAGGACAAATTGGAGAGAAAAGAGCATTAACATAACAACAAATGAGTGGGAACCAGCTGGAGATAGATACAGAGAGAAATTACTGAAAAGGTTCCCTAACCATTGGACAGATGAAGTTCTCTAACAGCTTTCCACTTCTGCAGCAACGACAAAACAGCACAGGCACAACTGTTTGTTAAAAGAAGTTGGTAAATTTACTGAAGACATTGTATGACCTTGACATCAGGTGCCGGAACTTGATGACATGGGCTCATATGGCTAGAGTGAAAAAATACTCACCTAATGTACCTTTAGAGCCACACCTTGGGTCTGATAGTTGATTCTCAGCAACTCAAGTTTTGTGTGGATCTCTCTTCCTTAGGGATTTTGGAGAGATTCATTGGGTGATACTATAAGTGTAAGTATGGTGAGAGAAAACCAGATTTACTCCCACCTATAAAGATGCTTGACTAGTGCTGACAGTTGTTAATTGCCACCTCTGTTATTTTTTTCCCCTCCCGTTAGAAAACGTGGTCCTCAACAGAATTTAGGGATAATTTATTGAATAATATTTTGAGGGAAGAGAGAGAGAGAAAAGGTGACAGAAAATGTTGCAGTCGCAACTGTTAAAATGTGTCTTGCTGGCAGCTTCATTTGGAGGAAAAATACAATCTCCAGTAAAAGTGATTTATCACAGTGACACATCTCAACGTGGAACTCGGCAAGAGCCACTTAATGCACACATGAAAATGAGAATGAGAGGCAGGACACAGAAGAGAATAATAATAAAAAACCACTTCTGATACCTTCAGAAGTGACAGTCCTCCTCTCCCCCTTTTCCCAAAAAAAAAGGTAACTTTCTCACCAGGCTCCTAATCCAATCCTCTGTCAGCTGCATGGGATCCATTCACCTGTTTTGGGGTTTTTTTTGGTTGGTTGGGGTTTGTTTTTTTTGGTTTGGTTTGGTTTTTTCATTTAAATGGACTTACTCTTTTATGTTTGTTTTTTATTCAGAGTAAGTTAAAAAAGATTGTACCACGTAAAAATTTTAAGTGAAAAAAACCCCAAATATTCTAAAGGTCCCGGTTTCTAATTAAATTGCAATGGAAAATTTGGCTACAATTCCTCCCCCACCCCTGAAATTAATATTCTTAAACCAAAACTGACTTCTAGTGTTTTCATTTAATCAGAAAGCAATTTCATTTGGAGAGAAAAAGGATAGAAACCTTTTGATGGGACATTTTTACATAAACCAAACATATTAGCGAGCCCTTACAAACTAACACTGTACTTGTCTCGATAGCAATACCAGAGTTTTGGTCTGTCTGTTCCAAAATCCCAAGCTTTGCTCTCGCACGTAGCAGCCAGTTTTCAGGAGGTGTTGGCAGAGGAGGCCCAGCCGCAGCTGAAGGGGTCTGGCGGCACAGAGGAGGCTGGGGCACACCCCCCCCACAGCTCTGCTCTCTTTTGCATGCTGTCTTCTGGCCACACAACTCCAGTGACGCTGTTCCTGCCAGAAGACAGTGAGGGTAACGTTGTACAAGAATTACTAACTTTTCCTCTCCTCAGCACTAGCACTCCAGCCTTTCCTTGTGGCATTGCCCAGGCTCACAAAAGGTGACATGCCTAGTTTAGAGGGCGGCACAGCAAACGCAGTGCCTCGCCATTCTGTGACCCCCTCAGTGCACAGACAGGACCATCAAAGTGCTAAAATGAACTACAAGTGCGAGAGGAAAACATACTTACAGCTCCTTTCCCCCCTGTGAAGAAGTTAATTAAAATATTTTCCAATGCAAGATGAAAACTGGCCTCAGATTTCAGTCATCAGACAGCGTCAAGGCTTAAAAAGAGGGGGGAAAAGGCCCCACAGGTGTAGCACTTAAAAAGCTCAGTATCTTTGCCAGCACCAAGATTCACCAGTATCCAACTACCTGCTAAAGAATAGCTCTATTCTGTCACCTGCAGCATAATTCTTACAACAAGGCCAGCTATTCAGTCTTGCGCCCTCAGCAAAATCATACAAAGGAAGACAGTTTTATTTGGAATCAGTTGCTATGGGTATCAGTGCATCCTGCTTTTAAATTAGCTCAGGTGTGGTTTAAACTGTAGAAATAAGGGATGTTGTGGAATTGTAGAAAGTCTGAGGACACAATTCCCTTCAGAGATCAAATTTACAGATGTTACACTCAACAGCATTTCCTAAAAAAGAATTCCTTAATAGGCACAAGCTCAGTGATTAGTTGCATTGGGAAAAAACTACAGTAATTCTACTACCTTAAAGGTCCTTCTCAATTTAAATCACTAAAAAGACTGAGAGTTATGCAGCTTGGTTCCATATTTTCAGTTCTGTCAAAAAAAGCTGGGGGAAGAATAAAAATAGCAGCAAAGCTATGCAGTAAATGCTGTCTTTGTCTACTACCCTACAGCCTTACCCTAGTACAGAACAACAGAACCAGCAATAAGCAATCACAGAGTGGCAGAGTTTGTGGGAATTAAGTAAAACAAAGCACATGGATTAAACAGGGAAATTGGTGAAGTGTCAGAAAAAGGTGCTATTTGACCACTGCATAGTAAATGTGTTTAATATAGTAATGTAAATTTATTTCTTCAAATAAATCATATGTGACCAAGAGCAAAATAGAGATCAAGGAAGACCTTGGTGAAAAGCAGCAGAAAACGACTGCAGTTGTATCTTTTGCTGCCTTGTATACAAAATACTGAAAGAATTGCCCAACAGATGCAAAAATAAACAAACTAACAAATGATTAAACAGCTCCCTGGCTGGGCTTTATCTGCCAAATCTCTGTCTGGAGAGGATTTTTATGTCCATGTAATGAACCCTCAAAATTATGGACTTACAAAGGAAACAGCTGCTTAACCATAATGGTAATTACCCTGGTCAGATTGCAGAGCACCCAACCTTGAGGCTGTGGCTCAAGACACCTGCCTCCTGCAACATGCCACGACACTGAGATGCGACTGAGCTAGTGTCATTGCACAGAGCTTGTAGGTGACATCTGTATTGGCTGTCACAAGATGGGCTGATGAACAGGAAGAAGTGGTGTGTGCAGCTGACTGCGCGGCAGACCCTCCCAGGCAGGATCAAAGCCTGAGAGTTTGCTCAATGCAGGCCACGTGGCACCATTGTAAGGCGGTGTGGGATATGGGAAGCGATCAGTTGTGGCCCAGCTCACATTTTCTACCGCTTCTGGCAGTTTAGTGGGGTCCAAGATCTTCTCCCACCGCCCTCTGAAGCTCACCCAAAACCCACACTGAGACACCATCTTGGGCTCCAGCAGCAGATGTACCTGCAGCATTAAGCTTGAAATTACCATTATTGCACTTCTGTCATCCCAACAGCATATGAACCTTAAAGAAACTCTGGGTGCACTGCTGTTCCTCTTACTGCTGAGTCTCATTGACCTCCACAGAAGGCAGTGCAGGCCCATCTGCTTCAGTAACACTTGCTGGTTGAAGAGAGTGCAGTGTGTCCTACCATACCAAATAGAGTTATCTCCTAAAGTTACATGCACATACATGCACACATATACACATATACTCTATATATACTATAGAGTTATATCACTTATAGTTGGGGCAAACCAAGATAAAAATTAGTTGAGTGTTTTTCTCACGGTGATCTGGCAACTTGGGAGTGCTCAAGCCCAGAAAGCGGGAATACCAACTCTCAGTTTTCTATTCTAGGTACCAGAAAAAACACTGCTTCCCACAAGTGCCATTTTCCATATTTATCTTGATTGCCTATATAGCTATGAACAGTCACAAATAGAACACTCCATAAAGTCCTCTTATGCTCATGTTATGTTATCCAATAGATGGAGGCTGAGAGGCCCATGATCACAGATCCTGCCCTAAGCGGCGGAAGAAACTGAACTGGAGTGGACAAGAGCTCTGGTCTGCATAGAAATGATCATTTTGACACATATATACCTGAGATAAAATCATCCACAGCAGCTGACAAAGGGTACCACTTGCTAACAACTTGTGCCCTGTAATTCCACACTGGCAGGACTGTTTTTGGTTCAGTGATCTGCACAGCACCACCTTAGCAGTGCATTCACCACGCACAGAAATGTTTATGTATAAACTGCTCATTCCAGCTAAACCAGTACTCAGGCTGTAGAAGTTACTAAAATACTCATATTCACAATAGGGTACTTTTAAGCGTGTCATCTGCCAAATACATCTGACAGAAAGTGATTGCTGATATGATACTAGATAATTCCTGTCTGAATGGAGTTAAGCATGGCTTGTAAGAGACCAGGACAGCAGTATTTCAAGAAGCAGACAACAGATTAGAGACAAGTGACAAGGCTGATCTCTGCAGCTGCAATTAACTGTCTCTCCTTCAGACTCTCCTGCACAGTTCCAAGAAGGGCTACGTTTTCCTCCTGCTGATGAAGGTTGATTAGCAGTCAGGTGGGGAGAGGCTCCGGGGATGGCATGACGCATTAATTAAATCACTTCTACCAGCTAAGTGATGACACTTTGATTTATAGCAGAGCTCATTCAACTAGACACTGGCATTTCCTGGGCACCAACACAAGGAAAAGCCAAGCTGGGAAGCAGGTGGGAGATGAGGGGATGTGCACGTAAAGGAAAAAGACCAAACTGTGAAGTAAATACCTGCAGCTTATAGAAACTATTTCTGAAACAGAGCGCTTGCAGGAGCAGCGGGAATGACCATGAAACACGTGCTGAAAAATATTTCATTCATGTTGCTTATACAGAGAATATTTCATTTTGTCTGCCTCTAGAAGAAAAGCTGCTTTAGGACAGAGTCTTGTAAAAATCTCTCATATCAAACATAATATAAATTATTTCATTTCAACCTGACATACTCAGCTGGTGACGAGAGACATGAGTCAGTGCTATGTTCAGGCACACCAGCAGCAATCTCAAAAGAGGAGGCAGAATCTCCTTCAGGCAAAGCAGGACAGCCATCCAAGGGCCAGTTTCGGATGCCGTGCCCCAGCCTGCTCCTGCTGCATCCCCTGACAGGGCTGGTGCCTCCACTGGGCTTCAATTTCTCCCTCTGCCAAAAGGCGATAATGTTATTTCACCAACCTTTATAAAAGGTTAGCTTTACCCAACTTTATCTATCTTGTTTAGGATTTTGATATTTGAAAAGGCTAACTCAAACAGTCTTCCCATTAGAAAGCTTCTCTTTTGGTGACAAGCCTACTTGTGAACTTTGTGATCAGAATCACAAACCCACATAAGGGAGAAAATACCTCTACACCCCAGAATCTGAAATAGGTCAAACCATGATTAAAATTACTATAATTGTTCACTCCCTCTTCTGAGTCAACCATGCTTTGGTAATTTTTGGAGTGCTTTTTGCTTTGAAAACCTATAGCAAGCTTTTTAGAACATTTAAGGTCTAAAACATTCCATGATGCAGTTCAGTGGTATTTTTTAGTAAGCCTTTTCATTCTTTTCTGAGGCCACATCATGGCAGCTCCTTGTAAGAAGATTTAATAAGAGAATTCTTATTCTTTAACCTTTCCCTAGTAAACAAACAAAAAAGAACCCCACAAACAACCTCTACTGCTATGGCTGCATATATATGAGCAGCAGAAAAATAACTACTGCAAATCCAAACTCTGAGCAGTAAGAGATCTCCCGAGCCTCTTTGCTTGGCACGTGTCACGTATATTTGTCTTATCTCATTAACTTTTACTTATCTAAATTATATTTCTTCTTTCAGCTCAAAGCCTTGCTGTGTCTTCTAGAAACAATTTCCCCCTCTCTTTCAATGCTTCATCTCATTTATAGGTACGATTGATAAGATCTTGAACTTTTGCAGCATACCCCCTAGGACTTCCAAGTTCCTTATGGCTAATTTATTGTGGGAGTCAGATATGAGAATACCTTTCCAGAAGCAGCTGCAATATAGAAATTTGGGTCCTAAAGGAACTCTGTAGCAGACTAGTACCTAGATCAGTGTTTAACCAATATCATTTGACTGTGTTAATGTTGTATAATGCATTTGGATTCTTTTGCATCATCACCTCTTAGTAAGAAAAGACTGTATTTAACACTTAATTTGGTAAGCAGCAAGGTGGATGTCGGAAAAAAAGCTAGCTCGTTTTTAAATAGATCCACATGCATCATTGCTACCTTTTCATCACTCCAATAAATTCCTGGAGAGGTGAGCAGAAGTTTAGCTTCATGACTCTTATTAATGTTAACTTTATTTCAGTAATGAGATGAAAGTATAATCACTGGAGCTAATATAATCAGAGTGATGAGACAAAAGTCTGCTGCCATAAATACTGCTGAAGAGGATGACATTGACAATACTGGTAGGTGAGGAAAAATAGGTGTCAATAGCAAAACGATGCAGTGAGGGCAAAGCCTGCCTTTAGGTACAGAGGGAAAGCTTGAAACTTTAGGTGCAGAGCTGCTGCACTGATGTGGCTGCACTGGCACCAGTCAGAGGACTGTCTGGCAAGGCACTGTGGACACCAATACACAGCTTTGGTAGCAAAAACTGAGGAAGCAGGGGCCAGGCAGTCCTTTGTCCTTATAAGTCATTTAGGAAAGATAAGGAGGATTGACATAGTAGCAAAATGGGAATACTGAAATAAAAGAAAGCAGCAGGTATAGAAAATAACAAACTATCGGTGACAAACCAGTAATATATTGTACCAGGAAGGCCTTATATAATGAAAAGTGTGATAGTCATCATGCCACTGCACTCCATTACTTTAGCTAATAGAATGATCTGAACAGAACAAGGCTGGAAAGAATTTTATAGTAATTAGCAAACCTGTTAGTACCCATTTTTCTTCTGCACAACACACGAACAAAAGAAAAGCACACACACAGCTACTAAGATAACCTGACAGGAAGGAAAAGTGGGAAGATGGAGAATGCATTGGGTACCTCTGCATAAATAAAAATAATGTTCAGATTTTTTTAATTATGTCCTGGTTCCAGGAGGGACAGGGTCAATTCTCCTAGCAGGACACAGGTATTCCATCCCATGTGAGCCATGCCCAGGGGGTACTGGGGAGCTGGCTGGGAAGGGGAGGGGGACAGGAACTTGGGGGTGCACAGTGCGGGGTCGGGGACGGTCCCGGGTGCAGCGGGTGAGCGGTCGGCATCATAATCGTGTTTTTATATTTCTTTATCCGTGTTACTGTTTCTGTTTTGTTGTTCTGTTAAACTGCCTTTGTCCCAACCCGCGAGTTTTGCCTTTTTCTTCCAATTTTGCCTTCCCGACTGTGCATGGCTCAAGAGCGAGCGGCTGCCACGTGGTTCTTTGTTGCCGTCTGAGGCCAAACCACGACAAATTACAAAACTGGAAAGGAGGATTTTTAGCTTTGCACTAAAAGAAATACACTGCAATCTGAACACTACTAAATATATAGCACACCATCACCCACATCCAAGTGCTGCTGGTAAAGAACGAGCAGAAGAAACATAATGTATACATCCACTCCATATAACTCTTGCAACATTCAGTACCACTGTAAGCAGATCAGTATAACTTTATCCAGAAACCATAAACACAGGGTTTTTAAAATCATGTTGAACTGATCCATTGCAAGCTGCTTGTACTTAATCCCCGATTTTAACCTTATAGCTACAAATGAAGTGTATTTATAGTGACACGAACAAGATGTGCCCTTTTCACTTGATTTCAGTATCTCATTGACCCTTTGAAGACCGGAGCAGAATTGCTCTGAAATTGCTGCTGCTCGGCAGCAAAGGTAAACCCTCTCACTTTTTGGATTAAGAGAAAGCACACTTGTTTTTGCCATCCTGGTTTGCTGCATTGTCCTCGCCACTGTTATTGCAGATACCCAACCGTTGCAAGAAGAGCAGTGATCAATATGTCTTTGTTGCGTAGACCTGAATTAACTACATCTCACTTTCCTTTGACAGCAACACAGATCACATGCAGCTGCTGCTTCCACGATGAGCAACACGAATTCTGGAAAGCACATTCATTATGTGGTTGTTAAAAGCAACGGAGCATGCAAGCCTCACCCTGCCTGGGTTACCTGAGAAATCAACATTTCCCTCTGATTAAGTGACTGCTGGCTAGTCACCTCCTCACTCTAACCTTGATGTGGCAGGACTGTGACAAGTGCCTATAGTGTAACAGCACAAAACGTTTCACCCATGCCCACAAACAGCTTAATTTGTTTTAATAGCCTGGTCCCTTGCAGCATTTCCACTGCAAACTCTGGTTTTGAGGACAAAATACATCAGCTCTGTAGATGGAACCCACCTGAAAGCCAGCTGGCAGGAAACCAGGGAGAATCCTGACGAGGTCCAAAGCTCTGAGTCTTTCCCAACTTACAGCACTTAACAAATTCCAAAGGAATTCCCCCTCCCCATTTTTTATTTTTTTTAAGTTGTAGGACTTGGCATCAGAAAATACTACTTTATAAAAATTGCAGTTCCTTAACAGATCTTCTGTAGATGAGTATTACTTGTGTATCTAAAAAAATACCCTGAATGAACTTCCATTTCATATACAGAAGCAACTAAGTCCTTATACACTGAATTTTGATTTTCATTTCACTTGTGTTGCAGAAATAACTGGACTGTCAGTCACCAGCTCCCACAATCTCTGTTACTTTTTTTCCAGTTGCAACTGCAGGAGTGAGGTGGCCATATAGAAACCTCCGTTTTTACACAAGAAAGAAAAATGAAACTCTACAGTTGTAAAGAACTCAGAGGTTTGAAACTTCATTAGTCCATCTTCAGATGATAAACAAGTACAGATCTCACTTATTTTTAACTTTATTACGGTGTTAGGAGTAGAACTGGCTTGTGATTACATCACTGTTAGGTTCATGTCTCACCAGTAAATCATTTCACTTCCAACTGCAAAACTTTTGTAAATAAGAATATGCACGATACAGATAGAAACCAGCTTGAACTTACAAACCAGCAGGACAGGAAAAAAGCACATTGAACACTGAGAAGTAGTCTTCCCAGGCGTCATGAAGCAAAGGAGATCATGGTATGTATATTATTTTTAGATCTACTTTTCAGCATAAGGCTGGGCTTCCACAGAGCGAGATGAAGGTTCATGAGCCAACTCATCCGGGCTCGTTTTGAAATAATAACAAAATTTTAGGTAACTACTAAAAAAAAAAGTTTAACTGATGCTGGTGCTATTTAGACATCAGAATAAGTTCTAAATATAAACTTTTCACAATGAAAGATTGAGATCAGATAACACATACACCTTTCTTTCTCAGAAGTCCTATTTGTCCTGAGAGCAGCCTCATCTGTTGGCAGCAAGGCAGAGCATCACAATTGGGACAAATGCTTTCTTCAGCAACCCAGAGATTTTCAGTAACTTTCAAATAGATTCAGAACTTTTATTGCTGAAAAAAGTAAATGTATGCTTATCAAAGGAAAACTCGTCTATCTGAGATGTGTTTGCCCAGCGGGATCCAAGTCCAAGATCAGAGTTCTTAGGGGTAAATGCAACATAAACGGGAAAATTCATACCTGCTTCCTAGCCCCAGCTGACAGCACAGGTTGCTGCGAAACACTACTTTTGTCTCCTGAAACTTTGGGTGGGTATGCCTTTTAACACACCCTGCAACCACAACAGTACCATATTTTGCAAAAATACTCAAAGCAGAGGTGGACTGGAAAGAAGAGAGGAGCCACTGGAAAGCTACAGCACCAAGTAAAGTGGGGGTGAAGAAAAATTGAGAATGGGGAGAGAGAGAGTAAGGGAGATGCCTTATTATCTGAAAAGCAAGGGAGTGCTACACCACCCCTCCTCACTGAGGAAAGCAAGGCTTCCTCCGAGGGGGAGAATTGCTGCTGTGCTGTTTCAACCTTCAGCAACTACAGCTGAGACAGGTCCCAGGCAGAGCAGGGGAAGGGGGGAAAGATATAGGGGCCTGAGGAGAGGATAGGAGGAGAAAAAAACCAAAAGAAACCAGAGCAGTCAGTGAGCTGAGATGAAAAGCGAGAGCAGGTTTAGGGGTGGTGGGAGGTTAAAAAGCAGAGCCGCAGCTCTCTGGAGGCAGCTGCGACCCTGTGCCCCTGATGGCCTTTCCCCGAGTACCAGGGACACCACATGTTAAGGAGGTTAAGGCTTAATTACATGTTAAAATACGGCCTTATGCACGTTTAACTTAAAACAAAACAAACAAACCAACCAACCAACAACAACAGCAAAAGGCCGCTGAGCCTGTAGAAGGAGAGGAGGCCCCTTCAGCCGAGGTCCACACACGGTTATGGAGCTCCATGAGGGGCTGTGAGGCCGGTCTGAGCTGCCCTGTCCCCAGACCCGGTCCGTTCCCTTCGCGGCCGCCTCAGCCCTAATGATGGAGCTCCGTGAGGGGAAAAAGTCAGGAAGCAATGCCCCGGGGCGGCTGCCTCTCACCAACCCTTCTCGGCCCTGCAGAAGAATCCCTAGCCTGGACGGCAGAGCCGTCCCCTCTTCACACCTCCGGCGCCCGACGGGGAGGAAGGAGCCTCGTTCACCACGGTATCAGAGCACGGGGTAAGGAGAGCCACCATGACAGGCCAGCACACTGCAGCCATTGGTCAAATCTCTCCCGTTTCTCCCCCTACCGTGAGGGTCAAGGTTTGTTTTAATTAATTAATTAAATTAATTAGCATTGTTATTAAGATAGAACAACTGTCAACCAGGTTGCCCCAGTACCGTGGCTGCTTTCCCACACAGCAGCCTGGCAGCCATCTGAGGTAAGTTTATTTGGCGGGTTCGGGCGGGCCAAGGCCGCAGCAGTAATTCCAGTCAGACGCTCTACCTGTTTTCCCGAAGCACCGTAACCACTCGCCCTCCGTTCTTGTAGGCTCGTCTACCTGCAGCCAAGCGAAACCCGTCTCTGAAGGCCGTCTGCCAGCCGGGGAGGAGCTTTTTATCCAGCTTTTATCCAGCTTTTATCCAAGGGCTGTGGTAACCTCTGCTGGCTGCTCGCCGCCATTACAGCGGCCGAGACACCCTGCCAGAAGGGAGCTTGAAGGCTGCTACAACAGCTTGAGCAGACAAAAAGACGCCAGGAGAGGTATATTACATTTGCTTTCTCATGCTTTTGTACGCATTTGCTACTACGGAGGATTGGCGTTTATTAGTTTAGCGTGTATTTTTAAGACATCAGCGATATAGATAGATTAGGAGCCTGTTCATCCATGTGTGAACATGTTTATTTCCTCAGACAGCACATAAACTTTTATTACTAAGCAGGTCTGCAACTGTGGCTTGCAAATAATCTACATTTTTGCATTTGCAGATGTGGATACAGCATACCCAGTGCCATCTTTCACAGCTGATGGATCCGTTTTTATGCATACACCACCAGATGTTACTTTTTTTTTTTGGTGTTAAAGCATGACACACCTATGATTTTATACCCAACCTTATCTTAACTCTCCAGCTGGCAATATTTCAAATCTGTGTAAGACGGGTATTACTTACTACATTAAAGGCTCTAAGTGAGGCCATAGGAGCCATAGGAAGTCATAGGAACTAGAAGTGTACAGTTACCTTTTTGCTCTGGGAGTTTAAACTGTAGGACAGGAACAGAATGCAGACAACTGACATAAGATTCCCATTCACCTTGATTCCTATTAGTGTCCCTTACTCTACAGGTGCATGCAGAGAGACAGAAAACAGGATAATGAGAGGTGGATTTAATGGATGCTTCCATTAAATTAGCAAGAAATCAGGTGCTTGTTCTCATTTCAACCATTAACAGGAGAAACAGATGGTTATCTTATCCATAGAAAACCTAACACTTGCCTCCTATTCCATTTGTAATTATAGCTTGTGGTCTTCTATCCCCTTAATCAAAAGATATACTAGAAAAGCTTCTACAAGGCAAGCTTTTCAGCTGGAATTAATTTCTTAATTTTCTCTATTCTGCAACTTTGTGTTATTTTTACCATAGGCAAAAGAGCAGACAGCAATAAACAAATTTCTGCCTGAAAGCATCCTGAGAATTCATGCTTAAGACTTATACTTCTGATCTACTGAGAGCTGTGATTTTTAAGAAAAATCTGTGGCCACGTGACTGCCTTGAAAATGGAAAACATCATGTAAACAGTATGCACGTTGCTACAAGTCAGCCCATATTTGACCAAAAGCATTAGATAGAACTGCCTGTGTAATTAGACATGGATCAAAAATGAAGAACTAAAGTACTTTCCCGTCATTCCCTGCAGGTTTTGAAGTTGGCTTCCCATCCCCCTCCCTCCCTCTACCCCCCTCCCCCCTGCATATAGTTAGCTGTTTGCCTCAGGTTGTAAAGCAATGCAGAGGGCTCTTATTAAGGCCCAGTAATTTGCTGAATTCCATCTTTTCTAGAACTTGCTGAGTTAGAAAATTGCTTTTCACCTCCACCCCCACCTCCCCTTGACTAGAATAACTGAAGACCAAATATCACCTTATGGTGCTAGGTTAAAGGATCTAGTATGTTTGCAGTTTAAGTGACTAGCACAAGACAGAACAAATCCTAAAGCTCCAGCTAAGTGAAAAGTGAAAGAAGTGTTTACTCTTTTAAAACATACCAGAACAAAGACTCATGTTT
>VZTM01011730.1:309247-340939 GCA_013400555.1 Jacana jacana
TAGTGCTTTATATTCTGAAATTGACTATTGACATAGTTCCTTAGTTCTCCAAGCATCTAGGGCCTGAAAAATACAGGAGATGATAGAAAAATTAGCACTACTATAAGTGAGATTCTGCGAACACGGAACCCATAATCCCAGCTCATCAACTGTTCAGTGTGAGCCCAAAGCCAAAAGTCTGGTTTTGCCTTCTCAGAGCTCCCGCCCACCACAGTAAGAATTTTTATCCAGTTCTCCACATACCATCCCAATGGAGCAGTACAGCAGGTTCTTTCAAGGCCAATGGCTTGAGTTTAAATTCAGCTACAATAGCAGTAACTGCTTTGCCCTTCAGCCATAGATTACTCTTTCCAAACTGGTACAGCCAAATACTATACCTGTTCCTTGTCAGATGTCAGCTGCTGTAATTTTTCACTAGCATTAATATTCTTGTAAAGTACAGAAAGCAAGGAGCACACAACCCATTCAATTATCCCCAGCACTGACCTCAGTGCAGATAAGCAGAGCTAGTGGCTCCATTGAGTGCCTTCATTAAGTCTGCTGACAAACAAAAAGGAGATGTCAGCCACTGACAACCACAGAATCACCAGGCTTTTTTGCAATTGGGATCAACGTGCCCTAAACCACACAGGAGTATTACCAGGAAGCATCAATTTGACATTCTCACGGTATCGTCACAACATGAAGCCGTCGTTTATCTTCCTCTCCCTGCTCAATCCACTTTTGCCAAGGGCCAGATCTTTCTGTGCACCACAGCATGCCCTTTTCTTGATTAAAATGAAATGGATCTTCTGCTTCCCTCTCCTTGCTTGCCTTTATTACACATATTCGAGTTAGTGTCCCTCTCTGCTCCACTGCATTCTTCATACTTACTTTTTGGTACAATTGCCATGTAGTTCAAGAAGCAACATGAGAACAGGAGGTATTTTGGAACATAGATAAATTTTTAATGATTTAACATGTAGCATAGACACTATGAACAGCTCAACAACCAGGGAAGGAAGATGCAGTTTGTGTCCCATCAAATGGAGAGTGGTCACAATGTACTTCTGATCACATCCTGTTTTTCTATGGGAGTAAGGGGCCAGGAATTCCCACTGATGATGTCCAAATTAGATTGGTTCTTATGATTTCATACACCTGCTCAGGAATTAATACCAAGTTGAAAAATAAAGCAAGAGCAAGCTATCGGTATCTTGATCTCAGCAGATGTGCAAAACCATTAAGTGCTGGAATATATCTCAGCAGGAATGATAGAATAGACCAACCTGATGGCCTTCCCTGAGGAAAAGAGTCATGAAGTGTTGGAACAGGGGTGAAGAATCTCTTTAACACTGAAAAGAGAAGTAACCTCTGCTACCCTCTGAAGACAGCATTTCACACTGCATCTTCACACTGTATCATGTCTGCTGCAGCAAGTTGCCATAGGATGGCAGCAAAAGAGGATACAGATTTTCAGCTGGGTAAACTGTTAATGCCAAAGCTTTTGGACAAAACAAGATATTTAAGACAATCTTCTGACAGAACCATTATCTCACTTGATGACTTCTGGGAAAGTACAATGAAAACAATGCAAGTGGATTATATCAGATGGCTGGTAACGCTACTTTAGTATCACACAGAATTGCAATAGCATTCTACAGGTCTTTTGCACCAAGATACTCCACCACTGTGCTTGTTTGTTGTTGTTTTTTCTTAAAGCCTCTGTAGATTGTTTTATTTGAGTCAGGGAATAGGAAGCATCAGTTTAAACAAGCATATGCAAAGTCAAAATCATGAAGGAGATAAAAAACCAAGAGGAATGAGGCTCTGTACATAGAAAAGAACAGCTCAATTTTGTCTGGTGCTATGACTTTGCCCAGCGACTTGCAGAGGGCACACAAGTCAAGTCAACATTTTACAGGTTCACTCCCCATCTCTTTCACGTTGACTGGCTGTAAGAGAGACAGTTGAAACTGCAGCTTTAGAGAGCTAGGAGAAATTGTGGGAGAACCAACCCTTTTGAAGTGCCATTCTGATCAGGTCAAAATCCCAGAGTAGCCAGTATGTCAAACAGCAAATCAGAAGCCATCACCACTGTTTAACTGGACTCATNCTGGACACAATACTCAAGGTGTGGCCTAACCAGTGCTGAGTACAGGGGGACAATCACCTCCCTACTTCTGCTGGTCACACTATTCTTTATGCAAGCCAGGATGCCATTGGCCTTCTTGGCCACCTGGGCACACTGCTGGCTCATGTTTAGCCTCCTGTCGACCAGCACCCCCAGGTCCTTTTCTGCCAGGCAGCTCTCCAGCCACACTGCCCCAAGCCTGTAGCTATGCATGGGGTTGTTGTGGCCCAAGTGCAGGACCCGGCACTTGGCCTCGTTGAAGACCATGCCATTAACATTGGCCCATCTATCCAGTCTATCCAAGTCCCTCTGTAGAGCTTCCCTGTCCTCAAGCAGATCAACACTCCCACCCAACTTAGTGTCATCTGCGAACTTACTAATAGTGTTTTCTATGAACTTACTAATAGTGTTTTCATGCAACAGAGTTGTCCTCAGAGGAGGGCTTGAGCCATATTCTGACATTCCAATTACTTCATGCACAGGGACATCATTAAACTGAAATGCTAGAACTCCTCCACCCTTCTGCCTCCTGCACAACCAGGAGTGAAGTACGTTTGAATTGCCAAGGCCTGAATAAGTTCAAGCAAACAAGTCTTCAGTGCTCCCTGTCAGAAAGCAGACTAGCAGAGAACTGTTCAAAAGACAGCTCCTCTTCAGGGAAACTGTTGCAGAGTAATAAGGAAAGTATTTACAGACAATAAACATCCCATCCCAGGCAGATCCCTGTTCTTTTCTTGTGCTGTGGGACTTTGACAGAATAACAACTCCATTGGAGTTCTGAATGCTTTAAACTCACTACGAGGAACATAAGCACTATAGTGACAAATCCCTTTAGATTGAGGAGGAAAACAATCGACCAATTTTAGTCAGGATCTAAAGTACTCTTTTTACCTGACATAACAAAACAGGGACTGAAAGGCATCAACAACTAGCTATGCAAAGCATCGATAGTTTCAGCTAGTAATCCATAAAAAATGAATAAATAATTCATAATTACATATGTAGTGTACACCATGCACATCAAGAAGTGCTCCAGAGAGAAGCACAACAGGCAGTGCTTTACTCCCTAAAAGCAAACAATCCTCCAGTTACTACTGTCACTCTGGAACGTCTCTGCAGTCCAGAGACACAAGTGAACTTTCAGCTGCAAAGATACATTACATTATTTTTCCTATGATGTTCAGTAGCCTAGATCAACTCCATGCATCCTAAAATTTAGAGGAAGTATTCAAAGAACATACCAGCGCTCTAGTACTCCAAAGCAGGTGCATAACAGACTGAAGAAAGCCAGATTCAATCCCAGAGAATTTAAGTCCACTGCTTATGCTGTGCGCCCCCGGGTTTGTCCCCAGAAAAAGTCATTTACACCGAGACTCTTGTACAAAAACCAGCTGTTGTCTTGCTCTTTTGGATTCCAGTCTCCAGTTCCTTCCCTTTGTTGCTTAGATCATGCAGCTTTCAAACAGGCAGAAGCTCAGGGGGATATTCGCCATAGCAGTATTTTGCAATTGGGTCTCTATAGGTGTTTTCATGCTGCACACTCTGTCACAAAGAGGAGAAGCTTTAACAGTACACACATACTGAAAAAATACATCCTTTCACAGGGGACCAAACCCCAGCGTGTTTATATGCATGCAAACCATTTCCCAAATTCTTCTACACATTATAGTACCTGGAGTCAAACACCACTGCACTCCCAACATATAAGAGACAGTTGGTATATTATAGCACTTGTCAAACCATAGCCAGAACCTCCTTTCCAGAAGGCTACCCAAGTAGGTGGGAACAGGTTCAATATTTTAAAAAATTATATATGCTTAGGCAGCAGCATCAAATGTCCTAAGCAAGCAAGGCATAGTAAGTTGCTACTTAAGATGTGTGCATTTTTCTTGATAAAACTAGAGTTCAGATACCATGGGTAAGAAAAAACACCAAACCAAAAACTTTGGAGACATTTGGAGCTACATCCATCCATCCATCCCTATCGCTATATTAGATACTTGAGCTGCATGACATCTGCAGCAGCACTTTCTAAGAGGGCTGAAGCTTGCTTAGACCAAAGCTTCCAATAAAAATCACAGAGGTAACAGAAGTTCACCTCTGTTCTTAAAAGGCAAAATTCCAACATACTTTTTGAGTTTCTCTGCAGATGATTATCAGCACATGGCGAGTCTAAAAATGTACCACAAAGTACAGACCGTTCTAAAGCTACTGGAAAAGCTCTCATTATTTGCATCCCTGGGAGATCTTCCCCAGGACTCATCGAGGTTTTCACCGGTCACTGAACTCAGCCAGTTTCTTTTTAGTTAAGCACCTCTTTTCTAAAGAAAGCATACAATCTACCCTGCTCTAAGTATGCACTCTGCCTTTCATTTACTGCTGATTTTACCATTTCACCTTGCAAATCAGAGACTTGTCTTCGGATCAGCTCCAAGCCGTAGCTTCAGCATTTAGGAACACACTCGTGTGCACGCAAGCACATCTGACCAGCCATTCCTAGGACAGCACCATTTTTCAAGGGTACTTTGGGGCTGTTTTTCCATTCTTGAGTCGTGGGCATGTACTCATGTCTTACCTGTGATGAAGTCCTACATTTCGCCAGGCACAATTCAAAGCGATCTTCCACTGCCATGAAGAGGTTCTGGAAAGCAATAGCTGCCCGGTTCAAGAAACGTTCCAGAAGGTGTTGCTAAAGCGGTTAGCAAAAAATATGACAAAATAAATCACAAGCACCATCAAGGTGTAGCCCACACATAATGAGGAGTAATCAAAGCCCTTAACCTACACAGCTCAAGTATCAGAGTAACAGCGAGTAACTTCACTCCAGCAAGCACTGAAAGGTGCATGGAACCGTGGCAGTAGGAGAATCTCTCAAGCAGCTAAAAGAACTCAGGGAAGCACTAATTCCAAAACTGATACTGGCTGGAATAGCTTTTCTGCAACGATTTCCCTTCAGCAAACACAAGCCCCCTTCAGCTGAAAGGGGCTCCCAGTGCTTCCTCTCAAAAGGTGGGAAGTTTGAATATTTTTGAAGCTTTATTTACAGCTTGCTATATGGTCCTTGCAGGCTCCCCTCATCCTTCCAAAGAAAGGAACCGTCCCCTCTAAGGACGAAGCTCACCCCCAACACACGCTATTCCACAGAGGAGCCTGAGAACACCTGGAAAGCAGGAGACTGTACACACCTTGCTGGGCTGCAGGCAACACGAAACGCAGTACTCGTACACGCTGCAGCAGCCGTTGGGAAGGCAGCTCTCACAGCTGTACAGCTTTGTGCTGGGCACATGCACATTGCAGCAGCCATTCACCAGTAGGTCCTTCCTCTCACAGATGTAGCCTGAAAAACAAAACCAGTAGTAACAACTGGCAAGACACACTGCCTTTTTTTTTTTTTCTTTCTAATGTTCTATAGAAATTTATAGGAAGAATCAGATTACTTGAGAATGGGTTTATTTATCTTTTACTTGATTATGATCCTCCTCGATTCCTTGAAATAACACTTGGACATAGAGCTGAGTTTCACAACAGCCTGGTGTTACCTGCACAATTGTTGTGTACCTACTTGAACATGCTGTATATATGGTATGAGGATTTAAATGCAGAGTATTTAAATTCTGATTTCTTTTTGGGGCAATTTATTGTTGTGATTGGAAGGGAGAGAGGGGGAATAACTGTAGTGGAAAAAAACCTGTAAAGTCTGTTGTTTCAACTGGTCTATATCTGGATAGCAGTCTTAACAGTTCAATATGAAGACACACTTATCCATGCAGGATAGCTGTAATATTCATTGCTGAGCAGAATCCTTCATAGTGTAGAAGCACAGCGTATGTCCTTATGGAAGGACTACCATTAGGGAGTACTGTGCACCACGGTGTTAGACTGCAAAGGGTATCTGTGATTTTAGAGACCCCAGTGTATCAGCAGTAAGCATCATTCAGGCAGTGCAAAATTTAACACTGATGCAAAATCACAGAGGTGGGAGCTTTTCTGCAGCTTTGATTTCTGGTCAAGAAAGGACCAGCACCCGAGCAACAAGCACACTGGGGAAAGAGTTGTGCAGGACAGGAAAGGTCCATACACTTAAAAGAAGTCATCAATTTGAGAACCTGAAAGAACTATCCTTGGGTTTACAAGGGTCAGATGAGCTTGTTAACTGTGTCTGAGCACTAATTATGCCAGTCCTGAGCTGCCACCATACAAGATCAATTGGGTTTCTTCCCCTACTCTCCCTAATGTACCCGGACAGTAGGAACAGCGTAGAGGGAGATACAAAGAGCTCTGCAAGCAACCACAGGAAATTGAGCAGGACTCAACGTCTGAGCTCTGTGCAAACGTAGCTGGAGTTCTTTCTAAGGTGGTCCTTGAAGCAGTACAGCCACACTCAGAAGGTTCCATGCCTGAGCTGAGCCCAGCCAGACCCAAGCCCGCTGTGCACAGAATCAGATCAGCAGCGTCTGCAGCCACAGCAACATCAAGGACAGAACGGCAGCAGCTGAGGTTGTGCAGTAAAAATGCCTTAAAAAGGAGCAGTTGTTACTTGGAAGAGCCATCAAGAATCAGAGAGGGAAAGCAGCATTCAACCCTGCCGTACGCAGAATAAATTCTTAGCATCAAGTATACCCAGTTCATCTGTAATGAGGAGCTTCCCCTGCACAGAATTCCTGCACTGGTTACTCGGCTGACTGCTGTTTCCCGAACTGAACTTCACCTTCCACATGATGGGCTGCTCATGCTCTTGCACTTGGAGGAGATTCCGATCTCTCACCGTCCGCTCTTCCTGCGGGGAAAAGGCAGCGTGGCAACCAAACACGCAGGTCCCTTCTGCCGCCCCAGCTGACCCGCCCGCTCTCCCCACGATTGCAAACGCCTCGGCATGAACTCCACAGCAGGGGAGACACAAGCCTCAAGGGAGCGAGCAGCACGCTGCCTGCAGGACTTTACTCTTTGCCGTAGGCAGCACAAAAGCAACATAATCCAGTAGAACAGAGGAGTGCAAGTTCACCCCAGGATCAGCTAACACAGCCCAACTCGCGTGCTACAACCGCCATAGAGGCCTATGTTACATTAAATAGCCATAGGTACATATATTTCTCTTTTGCAACTTTCTTGCTTTTGGAAGTACAGTTCACATGAGCTATATTCATAAAATAATCAAGTCCCCTTAAGACTTTTTTTTCCCCAGTTTTGGCTCAAAACACCATTGCTGTCGAACACAGTGTCAGATATGGGCTTTTAAAACTCCTCATTAAATAACTAGAATAACCACGATGCCGATATCTCTCCCCAGGAGTTCAGCGACAGCCCTTGAAGGGCAGAACTCACCCCGGGACAGGAGATGTTCTAACCCGCCCCGCAGCGCGCCGGGGCCGGGCCCGCACCTCCCGGGAGGGGTCTCGGGGGAGGCCGCTGACCTGCTTAAAGGTGCTGGTGAGGAAGTAGACGAGGGAGAGCCCGAAGACGACGCCGAGGACCCAGCGCTTCCTCAGCAGCCGTCGCCACAGCNGGCCGCGGATGTGCGTGCGCGGAGGAGGCGCGGCCGTGGAGGGCGAGGGAGGTGCCCGGCACGGCGGCCGGCACGGGTAGGTACGAGGGGTACAGGCGTCGGGGCCGGGCCGGGCTTGCTGCTCCTTAGTCCCGGCTTGCTCCCGTCCCCGCTGGGGCATTTAGCTACGTGATCCAGGGGGGATCTCCTTCCCCCACCTCAGTGGGGATGGAAAGGCCTCATCTCTCTCTACAAGTCCCTGAAAGGAGGGCGTAGAGAGGCGGGAGTCGGTCACTTCCAAGACACAGGCTATAGGACAAGAGGAAACGGCCTCAAGTTGCAGCAGGAGAGATTCAGGCTCAGGCTGGATATTAGGAAAAACCTTTATACTGAATGTTATGAAGCATTGGAATGGGCTGCCCAGGGAAGAGTTTGAGGTACCGTCCCTGGAGGTATTTAAAAGACGGGTTGACACGGTGCTTAGAGACATGGTTTAATGATGGCATTTTTTTATCAGGTTGATGGTTGGACTAGATGATCTCAAAGGTCCCTTCCAACCCAGACAATTCTGTGATTCTATGATCTCCGTGTCTCTTTGTGTACATATATATGTGTGCATGTATATTACTCTATTATAGATCTATATCTGTATACATATGCGTGTACATATAAATACATTTATGTATGTATTTATTTATCACACACATGTGTGCATGTGTATATACATGCCATGAAGGCAAAGTACAGTCCAGCAGGCACCAAAGGTGTGTCTGTGCAGTGAGCAGGGCTGCAGGTGCCAGTCTCAGAGGAACATGGCCTTGTTGGATCATGCATGCATTCTGGGGTTGAAGCACTAAGGGTTCCTGCCCCTCTTTGTCTTTTCCAAGGAGAGGGAGCGGTGAAACTCGCTGTGCTATGGTGAAAATTACTCTATACATATGCTTCTTGCAGATGGGCGAGTTTGAGCACTGTGATCCAGGTGCCTTACAATCATCCAGCTTGACGATGAGTTCATCCTGATGAGTTTCAAATTTGGACCATCTTGATCATCTGAAGGACTCCACGTATGAGATGTCTGCACCCTCTTGAGCTTCCCTCTCTCCCACCATGGCACCTTGCACCTCTGGTTGAACCTGTTCTTCAGGTACCGCTAAAAATGTCCAAGTATTGCAAGATGAAAACTCTTAATCTGGAAAAGGCAGGACCAATCAGTATTGAAGCTGAGAGCCTTTTGGAACATGTAAATTCTAAAAGATCTAAAGTCTGTCAGACTCTGGGCAGAACGGATGATTACATCTCAAGAAGTCCTGCATCTTCAGTACTTAGCATTCATGTCACTGTCCCCTTCATGGCCGATGCCAATGAGTGACTCCCCATAGAGCTCTGTGTCATTTTGGAATGTGATTTCACCCCATGTTACAATCTAGATAACAGTCTAATTACTACCATTTGAATGGTCTGAAAGAGAGGGAAGGATTGTCTAAGCTTCAGAGTTATCTCAACACTGACTTTAGCTCTTAGTTTGTAGCATGGGAAGATGGACAGATTTGTTTATAAGCAGTGACCCAAAAGTTGTTCCCAGGTAGGACAGCTCTGCCTGCATGGATCAGCCTGTCTCGGCCTTTTCATTGTGTCTTAATTACCATTTTGGTTAAAGAGAGCATAGCATTATATATTAAATTGACAGAGATACTGTCAGGTTAGGACTAAATAACATTTACTGCAGGGAAAGCATAAAAGATTCTTGGAGTACTGTTACTACAAGTGCATCTTTAAAAAAGCTGGGAAAAAAAAAATCTTTAATATGTATTATTTACTGTAGAAAACTTATGGATCCTTATAAAACAAATTTTGCCCCTGAAAACACAACACAAATTGAAACATAGAGCTAGAGATTAAAAAGTTGCTGGGAGTTACAAGATCAAAATTTGTAGTTAAGAGAGTGTTGGTAATTTAGGGTGTCAGAAAACTTTGGTTAGAATTAGGCTTCTGGTACTCATGGTGACTTCCTGCATCCTCTCCATAAAATGTGGTAAAAGCTGTGTTTTCCCTGCCACATGTGATCATGCCAAATTTTATTTACATAGCTATGTGTGTATTTATATTAACTGTCACCGGGATGTCTAGAGTCAGCATCTCATTTTAAAACCTGTTCTCTGCCAGTGATGACTCAAATCCAGTGTTGTCTTGATTCAGCCCCTTGATGGGGCTCTTCAAGACTGAATGTTACAAAAAGTCTTTCTCTTTTTTACAAATGTAAACATGTTTGTTTCATCCTTTTCATTATTCAGTAGTTACTGTGTGGTTTAACTGAAGAACCCTTTCTTCTTTCTTTTGAACCCTTTGGCATCCTGGGGGCCAAACTTACCTTCAGGACTGAGCAAACCTCTTGCTGCAGATGCATGTAGTAAACACAGCTGTCTGTTTGTGCACTGCTGATTTGGGGCTTATTAAGGGATAAAATTTGTATTTAATGCAATTTTGCATGGGTTCGTGGGTCACTGAAAGTAAAGAATCTGAATGGAAAGTCAAAAATAGAGGGGGAAACATATAATCCAGGTTTGCTACTTCTCAGCTTCCATACTTCTGCTTACAGTTAAGTGGGAAATGTCCTCAGAACCATTTTCCATTTTACAGAGTACGGATATAGGGCAACACATTGATTTACATGTATTGATACCACTTGAAATTCTGTACATAATGTTACAACTTTCAATATTCAAGAGTATTTACAGCCTTTGACGTTTTATTCAGTAACTATCAGTCTAGGGCTGAGTAGGGTCAGACTTAAATATATGAAGAATGTCTCCCTAAGTCTTTGATATGGGAACCTGGAGAAATCACTTGCAAAAACAGCGCGTTCCTCAGGTTTTATATAACAAATATAACATTAACTAAGACTTTTACTATTATTATTGTAAGCCAGGCACCCTGTGCTGTGCTTTGATGATGATGATTCTGCATTCTCCTTTGCTTTTGAATTGACTTTATTTTTAAAAGGTGTAATGTGTTTGAGCTCGTTCTCTTAAAACTAGATGCCTGAAAGCAGAGATTTAAATAACTACATAAAGAACTTCTCGCTTTGTTCTAGAAGAAGTTCCTAAAGTTAATACCATTTCAGTGCCTTTTCATTTCCCACTCCAGACCTTACTTTATGCTGGCAATTACAGAATGAGTGGAGCAGGCACATGTGCTCTTGTGCATATGTGCCCATTATTTATGACCATTGTATAGAGCCTGCTAATGGCGTTTTTGTGGTTTAATAGGAATGAGTTGCTTATTTAAAAAAATATTGCCATGACCTGATTGTATTTTATTAATAAAAAACGCTTATACAGTTTCTTTCTTTCCTCCCTCTCAGTTGTGCTTTACAAAGCAAGTTTCTTCACAAGAGGAAGAAGGGATTTCATTTCGGGGAGCACATCTCCTGTCAAGAGCTACTCCATTCGTTGTCCTCCAGATCTTTAGCCTGTCACCAGGCAGCCTCACGTTCCTTGTGACTGCCACATGCTGCAGAAGGGGATCTGACTAGTCCCTTCCCTGCTTGGAGGCCTCTCTCTAACTTTGCTTCCCTTTGCCAGTTGAACGTTGTTTCTTCGCAAGCGCACTAAGAACCGAAGGCAATCTTGAGGTGCTCTGTCGGAGAAGCAGATGATTTATGCCAGCCATGTCACTAGCTGGGTGGGTCTCACTCACCTCTGAAGCTGTGGCTTGTTGTTAGTAGTCACACTGGGCATTGTTGACCTACAACGTTAATGTTGAGCGTGTTGTGTTTTAAAGTTCTGAGGAAAATGCAGAGACGGCATAGCAGCAACACTGACAATGTTCCTCCTGAAAGGTAAATCTCTTTCCTTCTTTTTTCTTCCATTTTTCCTCTCCAGAGGGGAGTGTTCTGATTTAAGTGTATGGTCTGTTTTAGAAGACGAAAGCTCAAAAATGAGAAAGACATATACTTCCAGCCAGGGATGTGCCCTCTGGCCAAGAAGGCCAATGGCATCCTGGGGGCCATCAGGAAGAGTGTGACCAGCAGGTGGAGGGAGGTCATCCTCCCCCTCTGCTCTGCCCTGGGGAGGCCACATGTGTAGCACTGGGTCGTTCTGGGCTCCCCAGTTCAGGAAGGACAGGGAACTGCTGGAGAGGGTACAGCAGAGGACTACAAAGATGATGAAGGGCCTGGAGCACCTCTCTTAGGAGGAAAGGCTGAGGAACTTGATTTTTTTTAGTCTGGAGAAGAGAAGGTTGAGGGGGGATCTGATCAACACCTATAAATACTTAAAGGGTGGGTGTCAGGAGAATGGGGCCAGTCTTATTTCAAGTGATTCCCAGTGAGAGGACAAGAGGAAACGGGCACAAACTTGACCATAAGAAGTTCCATCTAAACCTGAGGAGGAACTTCTTTCCTGTGAGGATGGCAGAGCCCTGGCAGAGACTGCCCAGAGAGGTGGTGGAGTCTCCATCTCTGGAGATATTCAGACCCCACTTGGACACATTCCTGTGAGACCTGCTCTGGGTGACCCTGCTGTGGCAGGAGGTTGGACTGGATGATCTCCAGAGGTCCCTTCCAACCCCATGTCATTCTATGATTCTGTGATCCCTGTGCATGTAGTGTGAGGCTTTCTGCTTGAGTTTAGAGAGTGTGAAGACAGATTTATTTTTCTCCTTCATGTCTGTTATTGACTGCCACCAGCTACAGTGTTCCAGGTTTCATGATCCAGTATGGAGAGAGGTGGCATAGCATAGACAGGACGTTTTGGAGCTCCAGAGGAGCGATTCATGGCATGGTCCTGTGGGGAACCTGAGCATTAGCCATCTGAACACATCGATCTGTACGAACAGAGGAGATTTATAATTCTGTTATGAAGGTGTTTAAAAAGTCTGCTTGTCTGAAGCTCCCAGCTACTATGACTTAGTGTTTTATAAAGACTTTGGGTGGTCCTTTACGTGATTGCAGAATTTGTATCTACCTTCATGTATGTGAATATTTCAAAGTAGAATAACTCTAATTCACTTCAGTAATTATAACATTAGCAAGGGAGGCTTCCCACTGTTGTTGTTCAGGTACTAAAAGTTCCCTTGTGCTTTTGCAGTGTTAGAGCTTGACTTTTTTTTCTTCTCTAAAGAAGTAACTAACCTAATTACTCTAAGACAAAGGTGGAATTAACAAATTTCATTGCTCTGGCTTAGCTGAGATTGTAAGTGAAAGATCATGATCTTAAGCAGTCACTAAGTATTTCCTGGTGGTTTTGCAGGTGGAAGTGCAGCTTGATGTCATGACCACTTCTAGCATGGTTCCATTCTTAATTTCAGGGTTAAGAAAAGCCATCTTCAACTTTTTCTGCATGGTGCTGGCCAAGCCTCAGTGCACTCTGCGGGTTTGATATCAACAGGCAAGCCCAGGGCTTGAGGGGCACAGAAGATACTGAATGGGCCCTCTCAACTGCAGTGTAGAGCTCTCCAATTCTGTACAGATTTGTGAGGCACTTTAGGATCTGTTTGAGCGGCTAAAATGTATTCAGAATAGGCGTCTGTTATTGAGTGCAGGAGATCAGCAGAGTAATGTCGATTGGTTTTTATGAATGCTTCTGTTTTTTAACCAGGTAAATACATGTTGTCAGTAACTGTCATGGTTTAGCAAAAGAATGACGGCAACAAAGAACCATGTGGCAGCCGCTCGCTCTTGAGCCACCCACAGTTGGGAAGGCAAAATCAGAAGAAAAGGGCAAAACTCGTGGGTTGGGACAAAGGCAGTTGAACAGAACAACAAAACAGAAACAGTAACACGGATAAAGAAATATAAAAACACGATTCCGATGCTGACCGCTCACCCGCTGCACCCGGAACCGTCCCTGACCCCGGCCGTGCACCCCCAAGTTCCTGTCCCCCTCCCCTTCCCAGCCAGCTCCCCAGTACCCCCTGGGCATGGCTCACATGGGATGGAATACCTGTGTCTTGCTAGGATAATTAACCCTGTCCCTCCTGGAACCAGGACAGTAACACAGTCTGAAGTTTTTCTAACTGTAAAATGAAGTGCTATTGCCACTGTTCTTCACTTCTGTTCAGCAGACTTGGAATTTCATTCTCGTTTATTTGTTTTTAAATATGTCCCAGATTAATTCCTTCCTGCTGAAAGCGTAGTCATGTATCCTGGTAGTGTTGTTCCAAACAATACTTGTGTCTTTATAAATTGGGTTCCACCCAATTTGTTATGTTCCCAGACTTAAGTATTGTCACATTATGTCCCTGTCTTGTTTATACATCCCTGAATAGTAATGTTTGGTGTAAAATCGAAGATCTGGTTGATGTATATAAAAAGAGGTAAAGAGGTATACAATATCTTTGTTGACTTGATTCCTTGCTGGAGCCTGTGGAGAGACATTGGGAATGGGGTGTAGCTATAAAAAGCCTTATTAGGAGTTTACTTAGTGGGAAGGTATGCCCACAGGGGTTTGAAACTCTCCAGAGTGAGATGAAAGGCAGTGCTTTGCGCCCTGTAAGATGCCTGGGGAGGCTTTTGAACCCAATGGAGAGAGAGGGTTAAGAGCCCTGTGTATGCCTGCATGTGCTGTCTCAGCTTGTGACCACTATTTCTAAAGTTAGAGATCTCCAAGGATTAAAATCAAGGGGGATTGAAGCTCTGCAACGTGCTGTTTGTGGGCTTTGCCTTTTGCTGAGCTTTTTTATTCTTTACTCTCCTTTTGTAAGTTAGAGAGGTGTTTGCTCTCTGCCAGGCAGTTACTGCCTAATGGTTTTTCTACTTGTTACCTGTCTTCTTCCCTGTCATCTAAACTTCCCATGTATTCATTTCAGTACCACAGTACCAAGTTCAGATGAAGAAAGATGAAGAAAGCCTATGGGTTTTTTTAATTAGGATGAAGATATTTAGGATTTCCTTTTTGGAATCTGGCTATAATCCAACAAGCTCAAAAAGTATCAGTGCCAGATCTAATTATATCCAGTGTCCAGTAGTTTGGGTACATCCATGTCCAATTTGCCGAGAATATCAAAATCAAACAATTTCTCTTGACCCATGAGCACATCCTTCACTTAAAATATTTGTTGTCAGGGACACACAAGCAGCTCTCAACACTTCTGCTCCCCAGATGACTCTGTCTCTTGTTTGCATTATTCATCACTAGGCAAGTAGCGCTCATCCCAAAACAAAGACCAAAGAATTTAGGGGTAGGTCACTTCTGTGACTTACCTTGATTAATTTGTTTGTACATAACATGACCTGTCTTGGTTGGGCTGTATAAAATTACATGGGGTTTTGTATGTTTTTCTTTAAATACTAAAATAATTATAGAAGGTGTTGAATTTGGTATCAGATGTGTTATTTCAGGTGTTATTATCAGGTTCCTCAAAAAGTAAGGGGGTGTTTGGGAGCTCTGTTCCTTAGATGAGGGAGCTGGTGCGTTTTGATCAGTTCTTTAGGAGTAGTCTGAGCTTACCTTAGGAGTCTGGTTACTGGCCTCTAGTTCTGCACCTGTGACTTTCCAACAGCAAATAGAGGGAAAAGCACTTGTCTTCTGGTCTCCTGTGTATTCTGATAGCGCATGAGGAGCTCTTAAGTGACTACAGTCAGGATTGGGCTAAAGGACTGAGAAGTCCTGTGGCACTCATCTTTGTTTAATCACTTTTCTTACCTCCACCCACTGCAGAAACCGGAGCCAAACCGTCAGTTCTGAAACCAGTGTGGATGAAAGTGGGGTTTTTGAAAGTCTGAAATCTGAACCTCCGCAGCAGCTGTTCTCAGGCCTGGCAGGTATCCCCTCGGGCACCATCACAGCCACCCCATTCCAGTCAGGTTTGGTTCTGGGCTCTTCAGCAGGAGGTGGGGAAGTTTTCATTCAGATGCCAGCCCCGAGGGGGGAGGAAGGGACCAGTCGTACAGAAGGAGCTCCATTTCACCACCGGCAGTCGTCCCATCACTTCCACCACGGCCACCACCGGGGTTCATCTCTGCTGCACATGGCAGGAGGGGACCGCCATGGGCATGCTGAGGAAGGCAGTGACGAACAAACTGGAACTCCAGCCCCAGCTCTTTCAGAGTTAAAAGCTGTGATCAGTTGGCTGCAGAAGGGACTTCCCTTCATCTTGATCCTCCTGGCTAAAGTTTGTTTCCAGCACAAGCTTGGTAAGTATCTATCCTTTCTGGATTTTAAGTGTGTTAGAGAATGGTTAGGGGGCTTTATCATGTGTCTGATACATTTATCCCCATGACAGTCCCTAGAGGTAGTCTAGCATGAAGGGGACATACTCAAATGCATGGGATAGTGCATTTGATAAACTCATCCTACTTTCAGTCCAAGCTGTTTTCATCTGTGTCAGTCCCATCTGTTTCTTGTCCTGACCTGTGGAAGATCAGTTCTGTACTTTTGCCAGATCTCTCCTTGACATTTCTGTAGGGACTGGGGATGTTACCAAGGCATCTCTCTCGAACCTCTCTCTAGAAAGATGGAGAGAGCTCACATTAGTGATTAGTAAAGGCCGCTGCATAGCACAGGAGGGCTCAGAGGCATGAGACACTTGTAGAGCTAGAAGGATGGTAGCTGTGAAATCACGCCAGGGAGCACCATGGTTATACACTGGAGTCCCTAAAAATATGTCTGGCCAGGTTTCTTTAGTGGTACCTGAGTATTTCAGCCCCTCAGTAGTTATGTAAAATCTATTAATCTAATCCTCCTCTTACTACAAAACTGTATGTGTTGCATGTCTGAGGATCCTTACTTATTCTGGGAGTTATATGCTGGGATTATTATCTCAGAGAAGCAAGTGTAGTCCACCTACAGCTTTGCCAGTCTTCCCAAAACCGGATATTGATTGATGTCTGCAACATCTTGCTCTTTGGACCTGATATCCCGTATGGTTTTGATAGTGAGCCCTGTCCTCCACAAGCTGCTGAACTGCTATTGTAATTAGTGTCATGTAGGTGAGTTCTGTTTGCACAATGCAGCCATAACTTGCAGCACTTCTGCTCTCCTTCAGCACAGCACCTGACATTAGGGCAGAGTTTGTATTGGGCTGGGTGGCAAGCGCTCACTGCAGTACCTTCATTTCCATTTAACTTGAATTTGAACTTTAGATGAGTCCAGGCTGCCCTGGTGTAGTTTCCTATATATTTTAATTTTCAGTGCATTTGGAATATCACCCAGTGGTTTTTTTTTCTAAGCTTGAGCTAGTGATATCAAACGGCTTAGGAGGGAAGGTCCTCCTGCCCGGCCGTATGTACTTGACAGTGTCTTTCCCTGCAGGGATCGCTGTGTGCATTGGCATGGCCAGCACATTTGCATATGCCAACTCAACTCTCCGAGAACAGGTTGCTCTGAAGGTGAGTTCAATATCTTACTCCCTTACTTTCCCAAGCAACATTGCTCTTTGTATACAAAAGAAGTCTTACGCTGAACCTTGTTTTGCAGTGTAGGGATGGATACCGTTATATCTGTCAGAGTAAGAGTACTATGCTCTAACCCATCCTCACTTGCTCTTCCTACTGCTCCCCATTGATGCTCTCCCACAGTTTCCAGCCTGCTCTTTTGTGAAAGTGTGGCACTGTAAAACGATGAGAGGGAAAGTCAGGGCGATAGTAATCTGCCTCTGGTTCTGCTGGTCACTGGCAGTGCATCTTCAAGCACTTCTCTCTGATGAGATTTAATTTATTAGCATTAAGATTATGTTTTGAGATGTTCAGCTGAAGTTTTTTGTACATATATTGCTTGTTATTATCTTTATAATGGTTGGTAATATAAAGAAACCAGCAGATCTTTTCAGGCCTTCTGATCTTCAGTGTCAGCAAAATACCTCAACAGCACTGGAAGTGCAAGACTAGAACTGCTTTTTTTTGTAAAAGTTACGTGGGTGCCACGAGTGTACACTTACATCTACCAGCAGCAGTGGAATAAACGGGATACAACACTGAATGAACAGATAGAATGCACAATCGTGTAATAGATTGCTGTTGCCTTGCGCTTCTTTAATCAAAAATTCATGTTCTAGAACCTCCCTGTGTTCAGATAACATTAGTATCAGCTCATGCAGTGATGAGTTATGTTATGTTTGATTCAGCTAAGCCTTCTTGTAAGCGACTTTGGATCTATTTGTAAAGCAAGTCTTTCAGGAAGGGTCATTTCAGAGCGGTGGCAACCCAGAATTATAGTACAATATATGGGTGTATTTGGTTTTGTAGTCTGCTTTTCAAACTGCATTTTAAATACCAGGAGAATTTAGATAGCCCAAGAAAGATCCCAACTTTGGAAATTGCATTCTGCCAGTAAGCAGAATGCTTTCAGCCACGTATTTTGAGTAATTTCTCTGAAGTTACTTTATTTATGAAGATGAGGTGAATGAGACCCATTTCTGCTTGTGTTTATGTATGTCTTTACCTAGCAGCCTTTTTCTGAGTCTTAGTCCAGTGTAAATGAATGAATTACTGAACACTTAGTGGCATCTTTGTGTCTGCTGGGTTAGTCTTGTATTTTTTCAGCAATTGAAGGCTCGATGCAACCCTTGAGACTTTGAATTTAGCTTTGCTTCTTGTTCTTGCTCAGGAGAAGAGATCAGTGCTGGTTGTCTTCTGGATCCTGGCCTTTCTCACTGGGAACACCTTGTACTTGCTTTACACATTCAGCTCTCAGCAGCTGTACAACAGGTGGGCAAAATTTACATTGGGTGTGATGGCAGCGGGTGATAATGGCCAGGGAGGAGAAGAAAGCCCCCTTTTCCCCACACTTGGGAGGAGGTGTGTGTACTTATGGTATCTGCTTTGTCACACCTTTGTAATTCCTTTCAGTGGGGGAAGAGGATGCATGCATTGCTCCTACCAGTGGACTATGCTCCTATGGATTAGTGACATAGCCAGGGTCTAAATAGGGCGGGTGTGATGATACACTACAGTGTTACTGCTTGAAACACCTACACTTGCAATTTTCATATGCACCGAAGCAGGGTGGATCCTGTTTTATAGTGGGACTTCTGAATTTCCATTTTGACTGGTGTGGCTGAACATAAAGAGCAGGTGTTGGGAGCAGATAAGAAGTTGACCCACTGATTTTCCTCTTCCTGTAATGTCTTCTTTTCTCTTCAGTCTATCAAGCTTTGAGCCCGTTACAGGACATAAGGTGGAGGTGCAGTAGTAGTGTTTTACTTCAGGGCTTGGAGGCATTTGAACCTGAGGTAATTAAGATAGCCTCCACTTTCAAATTCTGACTGAAGCAGTTCTCAAATACAGAAAAGCTAGTGCCCGTGGATTTGGTTCAGTGCCAGCCCTGCTTATTATAAAGCAGGGATTGAATGGCCCACAGAAAGAAAGATACAGGACTTAAGCAAGGGAATGTTACTGGAATAAACAGGAAGAAATGGATCAATATCAAATGAGAGAAAGCAGCTAAAAGTGTATGAAATATCTTCCCAAGGAAAATGTTATTTGTCCCACTGAAGGAGACTTAAAAGTTCAGACTGAAAATACGACGTGTGTAACGTGCATCAGTTGTGTTATGGCTGGATGGCTCTTGGGTTTGTTTTTTCTGTCATTTATTGCCCTTAATGTATTTGGGTCATCGGAAAACTGTGTATGTAAACGCTTCTAGAAGGGGGGAGATATGAGGAGGCTTGTATGTGTGTGTCCAAATGAGAGATAACCATGGGATACTCCGTGTAGAGCTTGTGGGAGGGAATGGAAGAGAAGAATCAGGTAGATGTAAAGGTGTGAAAGTGGTAGGAATAGATTTGTTTGCACCTCAGGGAAACAGTGTGTCGCTAAGAAGGTGGTTAAGGTTAAATGCATGAATGGGAGTGGTTTAAAATACAGGAGAGAGAGATCATGTAAAATAAAATATTTTTATGATTTAAGCAAATTGGGGCCACCTTATACACTGATCAGGGTGTGGCTTATTAATGGTGAACAGGCTGGCCAACGGCTTCCCTGAGAAGCCCTATTCCTGCCAGCATTGCACTGGTGCCTGCTGGGTCATGCTTGGTATCTGCTGCTTGCTGTGTGGGGACCTGTGACTATTCATGAAGCAGACCTGTGAAATCAGAAATAGCAGCTTTGTTTTTATTTCTTTCTGGCTTATTTTTCGTTTCCTGATTTATTTACTTTTAGCTTGTTTCTAGTGCATGAATAGTAGTAAAGTCTCTGATTCTGTTTCTGTTTTTAGGGTATAATTTTACCTGTTGTGCTGTGCCAGTGTTGTGAGTATTTTAAATTCATGTTCAGGCTTTTCATTCTGGGTTGGTTATTTTACTTTTGCACTTTTTTGTTTGTTTGTTTGTTAAGTTTTTGCTTTCTACCATGAGGCTTTAGTAGGTAAATATCCTGAAGAGAAATCCTATCTTTTCAGTCTGAGTAGGGTCCAGTCCTCATTACTGCTCTGGTCTGTAGCTCCTGCCCATTGCTACATGAAGTTCTGCTGGTTTCGACTCCGCTTCTTCAAAAGGCCCATTCAACAGTGTTATGTAAAGGGCAATGCCTTTTCAGGTCTTTGGTTCAGCAAGAGTTGTTAATTAACACAGCCCAGCTCTTGGTCTTCTTCAGACAGCAGTAGAGCTTGAGGCACCTGCTGCCCTCTCTGCTATGTTTAATACACTATTTCCTTTGTCACCAGTTTGTTTCACATGCACAAGTAGCTCTAGAGACTGCTGTTTGGGTCCTGTTTTCTAGTAGTGGGCAAACCTGCTGGCCTCAGCAGAAATGGGCAAGAACAGACAAAGCCAGGAGACCCAGAGGAACCATGGCAGTACTTTGCATGTCTTATTCCTGTCACCCTTGAGAACTTCACTGAAGATCAGTGGAGTTTCTAGGCTTTCTCTGGCCAGCAGTGGATTTAACTGGTATCAAGAAGCTTAAGTGAGGTTCTCCTCGTTGGTATTTGAGCCCTGTTGTCATGCTTTTCAGCCTCATATTTCTGAAACCCAACCTTGAAAGGCTGGACTTCTTCGACCTGATGTGGATCGTGGGGATCGCAGACTTTGTACTGAAGTACCTCACCATCGCACTGAAATGCCTGATTGTCGCCCTGCCTAAGATCATCCTGGCTGTCAAGTCAAAGGCAAGAGCCTCATCTCTTCTTGGTATCCAGATGATTGTCTTTGATAATCTAATACCTTTACAATGTTTGCAGCATGAAATACGGGTGGAAGAAAAAACCCAAAACAATCTGATAAAAGTCTGGCAGAAAGAAAGTCACCCAGGTGGTGAGTTTTGGGTTTTGAGCCACCGCAGACCTGAGCAAGGGTTTGGCAATGCCAGCAAGTAATGAAGCTCCAGAGAGAGAGAGAGAGGGGTAAGACTTGCTTGAGAAGGAACAGGTATTAGCAGTGAAATACCTGCTTTTCTGGTTGACTTTGTTCTAAGTCTTGCTTTCTGAGTAAATTCTGTAAACAGCTATTTCTGAAGCAAAGATTTCTTAATTTGATGAAAAGAAATTGTGAGTACTTGTCTCTTTGGCTTTCCACTTGGGTCAGTGAAGTAACAGCGTTAAATTGAAGCTACTGGTGCCACAAAAGGCAGCACCAGTACTAACCATGGATGAAGAAATATTGTAATAAAATGGTTAACATGTGTGTAGAAAATCCTATGTAGACAAGGCCTAACTGTTGAAACTTTCTCACTACATTCTCTCTTTTAATACTCTTTCATGTTTTTCTTACTGTCTCAAGTCTGTCACACTGCTCCTTCCACCACTTGGTAACGTCTACGTTTCAGCAGCAAGTGCAGCAATGTGCATTATTTGCATTTGGTAAAGAAACTTCCTGGCAGCTGAAGGGATGAAGGGCATCATAGAAATGCAAGATATTATCATTCATCGCTGAAAGTCTCAGGCAGGGCACTTAGGGGGATATCTAAACTGGGAATAGTTTTGCTTACAAATGACATGGGTGGCAGGGGAGTTGAGCAGTTTGTTCCTGCACAGAAGGACTATTCGAGATGGTTATTAATTTATTTCTGGCAATTGTCCAGCTCTTCCCCCCCCCCCCCCCCCTCCTTCTATTATTATTATTTTATTTTGGGAGATTAATGTGCTAGGTCAGAGCATAATCCAGCCTGGGGAGGGAGGGAAAAGTGATGTGAATGGTCTTCCCAAGATAAATTGCAGTGTTGGAAAAGGTTCACAGCCTTTGCTTGCTTGTCTGAGAGCTATCCCAAGTACTCATTAATCCTTGTCGGGAGAGAAGAAAGAGAAGGGGTCTTTATTTGCAGCTACAGTGGGAGGCTGGTAAGATCACATCTGTCAAGGGCCTATAATGACTCAGTGCACAGATGCTTCATTTTTAATACCTTTTTCTGGATAGCAATATTTCTCACTTTAAGTCCCTTTTTGTCTTAGGATGTTGTTGATGGTCTCACTATCCCTTGACATCTGAGACTGCTGTTACCTACCACTATGGAACTGGATTTGGTTTTACCCCCCTTCTCTACACTGCATCTATTAAGCCAACCAAGGATGAGATCTGGTGTAACAAATTAAGCAAGATCAAACTGGGATGGGAGAGCTCCAAGAGAACCCCAGGACACCACAGACATTTTAATTGGTAACCATATAGCTGAGCTCTCTCCCCAAGCCTTGTGACCTGGCTTACTTCTACAGGCAAGCTCAGTGCTACACATCTTATTTTGCAGGTGATTTGATTTTTAAGTGTAAGCTTTTTCTGATAGGCACACTAATTTTGACCAAATTCTTACCAGGTTATTTGCTATCTTAATACTTGGTAGGAACAAAGTACTCCCTTCCTCCCCATGTGGTTGTAGTGTGTTTCCGCTTGTAGTTCATGAACTTCTGGATGGTACCAAGATACTGGAGAAATACAAATTAAACTCAAAGGGTAGAGCTAGAAGATTTATTCAAGAGATATATTCTGCAAATTATTTCTGCCAGTCCAAGTATTCAGGACAGCAGCTTCTAGCTCCCCGTAACACAAGGCCTGAAGTGGAGACTGCTCCGCTGTCAGGGATAGAGGTCAGCACAGCTGTGAGTGCAATAAAGGTATTTAATCTTGAGCTTTCCTGCAGTACCTTCTTGCTGGCAGTCAGTAATAGATGATATAATTTGCCCAAGGATGGTATATCGGGGGCTTTGATCAGTCTGCATTCAGCCTCTGAGCAGGCTCTTCAGATTTTCCTCATTTTGGAAGTTCAAAGGCACTTCCAAAGCTAGCCTGGCTTTTCATGCTGCTCCTTGAGATTCTAGTCTTCTCCGAATACTCTGTGGTTTCAGTGATGCTTGCATACCCTTTCTAGTACATGGCGTCTCCTTCTTTCAAGTCTCTTACCTCCCCACACCCGTTGTGATTGGGTTTTTCTTTTGCTCATCAAAGTCTTCGTATCTCCCCTCAGTCTCCTCTGTAGACTAAGCAGCACCGATTTCTTGAGTCTTTTCTCAGAGATCATTCATTCCAAATCATATGATTCTTTTCTGGACTGTCTTCAGTCCCGCCATTTCCAGACCATTTCTCCTGTCTCTCAGGATGATTTTGGATTGTAATCCTTTCTGGGGGCTTTACAATCGTTCCCAATTTAGTGTCAGCTGTGTGTTTCATAAGACTACCCTGTTCCATCAAGATCATTAATGAAAACGGGGAGCAGTACTAAACTCTGCTTATTTTTAGTTAGACAAGTCTTTTCATTTTGAGAGTGAATACATGAAAAATTTGGACTGGAGCCCGAACTGAGTCTTCCAGACTCTGGAAGACTCAGTTGTCCCAGTCTAAAGTACTTGAGTCATGCATTCCTAGTATAGACCCATCACAAGAAGGGCAACATTTGGTTTAGATGATATCACGAACCAGCTTGGATTTATGGCATCAGTTTGTGCTTTAACTGAGAAAAAGCAAACTAAAATTAGGTTTGGCTTTGCAATCAGAATACGGAGAGCAGTAAACATGATAACAAGTGTGTGAAGCATGGAGACTGCAGGACTATCAGGACACAATTAGAATTCTCCAAGCTTGACTGCCTCAGAATTGGACTATCTCTGCAAGGAATGTCTCCAAAGAATGGGGGAAGGTCAAACTTTGACAAAATAATTCCAGGCTTTCCCAGGTTCCAAACCAGCTTGGGAAACAGGGCTGTCTGAGTCCCTGAGCCTTCAGAGAGGCTCAGAAACTATAACCAGAAGGCAGGGAAATAAGAGCTTGCAAATAGCAGAGGAAAAGCAGAAAATGGAAGGTAAGCCCAACATCAGACACAAATCTCTGCAGTCAATGGGAGTTTGCAGGAGAGGGAACATACCTGTAGTAGAGAATTCCCTTCCTCCACACGAGCTGTGATCATCACATCAAGCCAAGGAGAAGTTTTAATAGCAGCTGGGCTCATCATTTCTTTGGAAGGGGGGCTTGGCTTCCACCCTGCAAGCTGAAGGCTCTCCATTAAAAAAGGCAAATAAGATCATTTGGTTCAATATAAAATGAATTAAATTAAACTGCAGGAGCCATGTGGCCTGCAGAAGCCTCCATTGTTGTACACACATAAATGGCAGCTTTTCATTTTCACTGCTAAGGAATGACAGCTTGAGGGGGGTGGAATTAAAAATAAGGAAATAAATAATAAAAAGACGCAGTTGCCAAAGATTTCCTTTAGGAAATCCCAGGTGCCTGCAAGTCTTCCGTCCCCTCCTAATGCTGTTGGAAGCTGATATCCTGGGTAACAGAGTGAAGCATGGGGAGGAGGAGGAGGAGGAGGANGGGTTCCTTTTTATACGAGTACTTCCCTGTCTTTGCAGGGCAGAAAGGTACCAAGGACACAGGTTTTGCAAGCAGTCCCACTGGCTGCTGGATAGGAAAGGCTCTAAGTTAGAATTTTCTTCTTTGCCCGCTCGGTACAGGTGTGCAGCCGGGTTACAAAGGGCTGCATTTCTAGAAGATTGGAAATTCAAAAGGAATACAGTAACATTTGTTGAACACACAGTATTAAATTACTGTTGAATAAATACTTGTCAGTTTTGGCTGAAAGCTGGATCTAGACATTGCAAATAAGGGTTTTTTTGTGGCAAGACTGGCATTACTCATGTGAGGTTTTTTCTTTATGCTGTTCAAATGGTGTCAGGGGCAAGTGTACAAATACTAGTCCACACTACCTCTGTAGACTCATCACTGCATCTTTGAAGAGGTTTTCTTGGATTCTGGTTGCTTTCTGGTCGTTTTTTTTAAAGTTTGGTTGGGGTTTTGGTGCTTTTTTCCCCTTATTTTAAAGTACCATCACTTCAAATCCAGTTGGAGAAAACGTGGCCTGCATGTGGCAACCATTCTACACTGTTCTTCTGCACTAAGATTTCAGACCAGATGCTTGTTTTGGGTGCAGACCATGTTTCCTAGCACAGCTCTGCCATGTAAACATGCACATGAAGCTTTCCATAGTCCTGCTGAAGCTGCACCTTGGACATGAAAGAAATACCAGAATGTTTTTGGCACAAAATAGTATGATTTGGATAATTCAGCTGATGTAAGCTATCTTAAAGCAATATATTACAGTGGCAGCTAATCTGTGATACCTGTGTATTCTGGGAGTCTGAAGTTAGTAAGGCGTGATTTTGAGTACGCCCAGTACCCTCCCAAATTCTCATGGAGCACAAGCATGTCTACGGTTGGGTTGGTTATCGTGTCACTGCTGTTTCTGTGCACAGCCTTCTATAATGAAACAGAGATTGCAAGGAAAGCAAGCACTTACCTTTTAATGACTAGAATTGTTCTGCAGCCTGCCTCTATCTCATATCTGAGCTCAGGCCTGGGGGATACCATGGTCCAATATCCTCCCTGGGCAGACAGACCCTTCCTCCATTCCATGAGCAGTTGCACAACTGGCTTGCACGTGCAGGTTTATGCTCCTCGAGCAACAAGCTCTTCTTGCACCAGGCATTCATGTAGAACACAGAGCAAAGTCCATCCTTCTGCATCAGGGAGAAAGAGGGCAAACTGGAACCAAAGCACTTTCTCTAGGCCACAGCCTCTTCCAGAAGGCTCACATTAGGAGAGAAGGTGCCAGAGGGAAGTTGTGTTAATTGTGCTGGCAATGGCAGCAGCTTCCTAATGTCCCTGCAGCCACTTTTTCATCATGAGACCGGATCTTTATCAATCATTTAATGTGAAGTTTGCACATATTTTCTTTTGTCCTGAGAAAAACAAGGCTTCTTGGAGCATCTGAGTCCTTTAGATGCTGATCAAAAAATATGGAAGCATTAAAGCAAGCACTGGGAGCAAGTACACAAATGCTGTATTGAAACAACAACTGGGTAAAGATCTTTCTATTCCTTTTCTGTGCTCTCTTGTACTGTGTGATGTAGAAATTAGTCCCGGTTTTCTCTAAGAGTGTTGCTGAAGTGGTGTTTCTAGACAGATGGTAGCCTATCATCTCAGTACCCTCTCCTTGATTATCTTGGGGAACTTGCTCAGGAACAGATTCTTCTTGGACAGAAATCAGAGCTTTGATCCTCTAGAGCCACAGGAGCTACGTGATGGTTGTGCAGAGACTTTTCTCTATTGCAGCCTCAGACAGATGTGGTGTCTCAGAATCAGAAGCGTGGGATTTATTAGGTATGAAAGAAAAAGGTTAACTAAAGCATAAGCCTGAGGAACTGAGGACTTTTTTTTCAGTCCTTCCCCCTAACACACATTGAAAGTCAATGCTGATATTTTTTTGTAAAGGAATCATTGCTTTTAGGTGTCTTCCAAGTTTAACTTAGCAGTTGAATATATCCAAGATGTGACTGCCAGAAAGACAGTGTTCTAGCTTGAAGTCTCATTTTCCCCCTCTAGTCTCACCTTGGAATTACTCTGCATTACATACTCTTGCATAGATTTTCACCAGCATCCTCTGTGCCACAATCCTGTTTACTGCTCCTACCTGATACTTTCTTAGATCGGCAATATGACCTGAAGTCTCAGCAGAGCCTGCTCTTCTCTGATCCAAATTGCCAGCAGGTCTCCAAAGTTTTTTTTTCTAGCATCTTCCTGTTTCAGAATATGTCTTAATGCTGCTGGCAACAGAACAAGTGAGACTTGGAACTTCCCTTGAGTGCTAATCACAACTTACAGTTGCCTCATTGCAACTTCTCTCACTTCTTTTACATCCCATTTTAATTCTGCTGTGTAAAACCTGAGCGTGCCTTTCTGTTTCCTCCTGTGGGGGCACACACACACACTTACACACAGCCTTTTGTCAAAAGGGATTACAAAGCCGACGCTGGGTTAGGCTGTGTGCAAGATAGCATTGCATCTGTAGTTGCATTTTGCCCCCCTTTGGTGTGTATATATTGTGATTGAATTTTCAATGATGTGATTCCACATAATTGTTCTCTAAGACTTCTCCCATCCATCACCAGTGCATACTGTGCCCCACGGATGAAGCAAGGCGAGGTACTGAAAGAAGCTGTTCTAGAAACTGAGAAGTGTGTAGAGAACAAAGAGACCATTGGAAGAAGAAGAATGTTCTACAAGTTGAAGTTGAATGCTACACTGGGGAATTAGATTCCATCCTTTTCTTTGCCAAATAATTCCTGTGCGATTCGAAAAGAGCCTAGTAAAGCTACAAACTGAAGTCAGTGGTTTAGCTTTTAATGGTAACTTGATCTGTAAAATTAAGTGCTGTATAAAAAGTCTAATCTCAGACAGCTCACCTTGGACACCAAAACAACCTTACCTTAACCTTAGTCTTTCCATGTCTCCAGTTTTTGTGTAGGAAATGCAGAGAATAGCTGTCCCTTATGTCAGCCAGCAATGTGAAATGCTTTGGGTTTTGATTTGTTTCAAGACTTTTACTGTGGTGGTGATGTCATAAAAAGACTGAAGAAACTCTAGTAATGTTTTACTCTGAGCAGAGCTCAAATAGCATGAAGTGACAGGATGCAGATCTGCCTCCAAGTAGTAAGGGTATAACAGGGTACTAAAAATCACACGCTTGATGAGTATCAGTCACCCTCTGGGAAAGAACAGTAGGCATTTACATCATCACAGACAGTGTAATACTGCATGTACAGAAGGAAAACGGCCATTGTAGGAGAACCCTGAATTCTGCTCTTCCAAAAAAAGTGCTTGATTTAAACTTGAGACGTGGTGAAGGAGGTAGAGGAAAATAGGGAGGGCTATATGCGAGTCATTTAGTTTTAAAAAAGCATTCTGGGAAAAAAAAAAGGTATCAAAATGTCACCCTGTGGTATTGGGTATGGCAGGGCTCATCAGCAGAGTTGCTGTGATTAGATCTGCAGCACGGTCCTTTGCTGCTTGTGCTAATGAAGTGTTTGATGACAGGAGCAGCAGCCTGTCTGCTTCAGCAGTAGCCTGCTGAGGAAGCAGGGTCAGCATGTCCTGCTCCCGTTTTAGTCAGGGGTAAACTCCAACCTCTTGCAAAGGCTTGATGAGAAACTTTCCTGGTGTTGGACTCTACCCTAACCAAGAGCTGTCATTTCAGATATCTAATTTAATCTAATCCCTGCAGTCCAGAAAGGTGATACACTTCCTCTGGAGGGCTGACTCCAGCACAGACCCATCATCTATTGGGGCTGGCTCACCAAAAATAGCTTTTGCTGATCTTAGAGCTGCTCAATCCATATAGAGTGTATTCAAGAGATGATTCCCAGATTTACATGCATTTTTATGAAATAGGAAAACTCACTTATCAGAGGTGGGCCTTGCCTTATTTCAAGCTGCTGTTCCAAGTCAGATGCACAGGAGAAAGTTTTATTTGTGCTGCTATAACACAGAGCTCTTCCTAATAATGAAGGGAAATAGCTGAAGTGCTATGGCTGAAGTTTTCAGACAAAATACAGCTGGAGACAAGGATTTAGCTTTGAAAACTTCAACCTAGATAGCCAAGATATAACAAAGCTGAAAAGCAGAAGTCAAAGGTATACTGAGTGCACTTAGAAATGATTGGTGCCACCTGCAATAAGTTATTGCTCTCAGAAGGCTAAATTTTGTGCTGAAATTATAGGGAGCAACCCTTCCTTTTTAAGCTTCTGGCTCAGAAGGAAGACCCCACTTCTGCTACAGTGCTTTGTAGAATTATTTCTGGTTTTCTAGGTAGTTTTCCTAGTCTAAAAAAAGGGCTAGTGTGTTGCACTGAGATGCCTGAGAAACCTTACATTTCTCTAAGTGCTTACTGTAGCACTAGTTCTCTTCTGAATGCCGCTCAGCTGTCCTTGTATGTAATCACTCAAAGCTTTATCAACAGGCCTCTCTTAAATGGTCAAGTGAGTGGTGTTAATGGGCTGGATGGAGAGATGCATCCATTTAAAACTCAACCTCACTCTTGTGAGGCTGTTAACAAGTATCTAACTGCTAAGAAATCCCAATACCCTGCAGTTACCATTGAAAACTGAAGACTTGCATTAGATAAAGGCATTATAAAAGCTCTGGAAAGGCTGGAGATTTGTTGTTGTTGTTGTTAGAAAATTGAAGTTTGTCATTTGCATGATCATTTTAGAGCCACATTCTGCCACTTCCAATTCTGCCATCTAGCTGGACCTCTAGGGATTCCTGTGACCTTATGTCTTCCCGTGGGCTCTAGCATTTTTCATGCCTCCAAAACTTCTACAGTAGAAGAATTTCAGCTTTGATATCCCAAATGCTGAATCCAGAAGCTCTATCTGATGCAATGAGAAAGAATGCAGTGACCAGCCCGGCCTGCTGGGGAAGCAAGGCTAAATAAAAGAAGCCAACTGTGAGCCTGGTGGGAGGAACAAGTCAGAGAAAGCAGTTTGTTGCCTTTTGCTTGCTGGTGGCTTTCATCAGAGCTGGCTGAGGAGGGGGAGGCAGAGAAAGAACTGCCTGCAAGAAGGGAAGGGGGTGACAGCATAGTCATTAGCAGACTGCGACCCTCTGTCACAGGGGCTCCTGAAATAAACGATGATTGTATTGAAGCAGGAGGCTAGATAGAGACCTCTGCGCTAATTTAATAAATTGCTTGCATTTAGGCCCCCAGATTGTTGCTGTTATATTTTTTGCTATGTGATGCCACCTGGGATTAACAAGGAGGAGGGGATGGAGCAGGGGGAAGAAAGCAGCCCAGGTCTGTTAGCAACCGCTGGTGTGACCTCACTCCTTGTCCCAGGGGGGAAATGAGATCATGAGAATGCCAGAGCTCTCTGAAGGATTCGATTTGTTCGCTGCAGCAGGATGGCCTGCGAGTGATCTCATCTCCAAGACCCCAGGGAAGGCTGCTATCTGCTGCTAGCCTCATGGACTGCAAAAGACTTAATCCCCACTCCAAATTTCACCAATTAACGGCTGACCTGTGATCACATCACCAGTGACAGAACTAACTGGGACAACGCAGCAGAATTCCAGGGGAATTTCCCCCTTCTCCATGATCTTATCAAATAAAAGAATTTGACATGTCAAAACCAAATCCTTCAGTCCAGATAATGTCATTGCAGATTAAGCCTAGTTCTGGGCTCACAACTTGCCCTGACCTAGTGCCCTGTCACCAGCTGTCCCTTTTAAATAGTGTGGGACAGAACATAAGCAGGTCCTCATTAAGACTGGGGTGGGGGGGCTAAATTAGACAAGCTTCTTTAGCCAGCTTCTCAGCTCCAGTCTTAGATGCTTTAAAACAGAAATTTTGTGAAAAGAAAAATGCATTTTAGTTGCTGCACATCAGAGTTGTAGTAAGCCAGGAGGGAGGTTGTTACCTTACAGGTGTCCTTCAAGGAAAGACAGCTCTGTAATTTGAATAAACACCGGAATGGCATGGACAGCTTTGGTGAAGGTTTACAAAGGATGTTGTCCATTCTTTTGAGTCTTTTGCAAGAGAGGTGTTCCAGCCAGCATGCCTCCCCACTCCTTATCTTCTCTTCCTTGAGGTCCTTGGGGGAAGGTTTGGTATCTCTGAGTTTAAAATGCCTCGAGGGTTGTTTTTTTCCCCAGAGTGAGACTTTTTGTCTGTGTATTGTACAAGATCCAACACACACCTGAGTGGAAGGGGAAGGATGATGGCAAATAGGTAATTAGTTTGATTCTTTGGAATGAGGAGAAAGTTATCAGGAAGACTGATATCACCCTATATTTAAATCCTCGTACCTTCAGAAGGGGGTATAGGATAAAAGACACATTTCATTCCTTTCCTTTGTTAATGGTATCTACAGTTTCTATCACATTCATCCCTGTAAGTTTTAAGCTCTGCTTAGAGTGTTCTGCAGCATTGCACAGATACCCAATAAGGTGTGTATTCATAACCTGCTCTAAAAGTTTAAGATCCAAAAGTGTAGAATAGCTGGCTAAATGACTGAGCAAGAGGACCCCTAAGAAACGATGAAGTGGCAGTCGTCCTTTCTACAGACCGCACTGAATGGCTGCAAGGCATGTTGCATCTTATGAACACTGGTCTTTGCACCATTCAAGTGCATAGGTGGGCAATGAACATAAGTCCTTAAGCTCTGCACCTCTTAAATGCACTTATTTTGCCTTTCTAATAGTAATCATGTATCACTTGTTTGTTTTGCAGGGAAAGTTTTATCTGGTTATTGAGGAGCTGAGCCAGCTGTTCCGCTCCCTTGTCCCCATCCAGCTGTGGTATAAATACATCATGGGAGACGATCCCTCCAGCAGCTACTTCCTAGGTGGGATCCTGATCATCCTGTACAGCCTCTGCAAGGCAAGTACCACCTCATTAATAGAATCAATAACCTCTGTGGGAGCTGCAGCAAAAGCAGAACAGCTGAATGCTGGGGGAGGGAGGAATATACCTTTTTGATTGCTGCTATCACTTCCTGGGAAGAAAAGCTGCACCAGCTGGGGACACCATGTGCTTTAGTTGCTGAAATCATTTTGCTTCACCAGTATGTGGGCATTGCTGAGCTAAAGCAAGGTCTGTGACTGCTCTGTAGTGTTGCATCAGGCTGATGAAGTCATTGCTGTTTTCTAATGTCTCTGTAAAGGCTTGAGGAGAATGGGGAGTGCAGTCTTGTGGAACCAGTACTGGAAGAGAGATTAGCTCTACAGACTTCTAAATGCAATGACGAGAGGAAGGTTGCAGGCAGTTACACGTTTCTCTCTAAGCCTTCCTCTGTATTTCAAGGTAGAGGGAAGGTCATCCAAGTCTTGCCTAAATAGAATAGGCCCAGTGTGAATAGATGTGTTATTTAGAAGAATCTCAGGGCAGCCTCCCAAGGGATAT
>VZTM01011734.1:0-19067 GCA_013400555.1 Jacana jacana
CCAACCCAAACTATTCTGTGATTTAATGCTCAGAGCAAACTAGACCTGCAAGTCAGAGTCCCACCATGTCAGTTGTACAGCGAGGCCAGTGCTGGAATGAAGAGAAGATCCTCAGTAGTTATTTCAAACTTAGGTTCAAGGGAAAGTGTCTCTGTGGGTTTTGCGAGCGCCTGTCACCACTGAAGGCGCGATAGGAAAGCACATGGAATGGGAAGCTGTGGTCAGAGCGAATCAGCCTTGGGTGGCAGGGTTTGCAGAAGGGAAATTTCATGCCTACAAGTTACAGGGCTTAAGGAGAAGTCTCTGCTTGCGGTGGCTGGTCTGGGGGTTTTGCTCCCTATGATTTTATAAAAATTCCCCGTGGCTGGGAAGTGGAGGCAGAAAGGCTCCAGAGCAACAAGAGAAGGCAGCAGGAAAGCACCAAGCACCACCTCTGGGACAGACAAGACAACATTTCCAACAAAATAGGGCAAAATAGGGAGGAAATAAAACCAGAGAGAGCAAAAGTAGTCCCTGCCATTCGTCTCGTGCCTTGCCAGGGAAAACAGGAGTTCCATTACACAAATACGCTGGATTGTGCCAACTTTACCTGGCTCTGTCATCCATTTCTTTTCCATCCTGAGTTTTGAATCACCACGTGCTTGGGATGAGCTGAGCTCTAGTTTATTTCAGTCTCTCCATGGTTTAGATGCTTCACTAGTTTTCCCGAGCCCGGCTGCGCTGCGGATACGTCGATGCCCTGGCAGGGTGAAAAACCAGGCCAACGGGCTTCCAAGTATTTAATGTATTTATCTACTCAGTATCCAGTGAGGTAGAGAAATGGGTTTTCCGTGTTACAGAGGGCCATGGAGTCCAAAGGGCAGAAGAAAAAAGAGAAGTGTTATTTTATAGCACTGCAGAGAGCTGCACGCAAAAGGTGCATCTGTGTATTTCTGTGCCTGTGTGTTTTCCTAAATGGATGGAGCGGGCTGAGAAAATGTTGTTAAAAAACCCCCCACAGCCAAGAAGTCTAAGATTGTAGCTTAAAAATGACTGCAAGCTGAGAAAATTACCCTTTGAAGTAGAGGAGTCGGATCAGAGAGATGGAGGGAGCCGCTTGGCCCAGGATTGGCATGGACCTTGGTGGAGACAGCCTCTCTGCAGCAGGAGATGAACCCCAAGGCTCACTGTGAAGCCCATCTTGTGTCTCCTTCACCTCCTGGGCCTGGGGAAGCAGCTCCCACGGGCTGAGGGAGCCTCACCCAGGAAATCAGGACTGGCACAACCCGTCTTCCTGACCTTACTGGAGGTTAAGGAAGGAGCCCTGACCTCAAGCATCCTTTCTCCAGCTGCGCAACCCGCCTTTGTTTGAGGCACTCATTGTTCAAGTCCTGGAGAAGAACAGGCCTGTCGCCAGGAGCACATTGCAAGGAGAAAATTGCCACACAGGCAAAAACTGTCCTCGTGTCCTGTTTCCAATTGAACCTCATTTATTTAGTTATTTACTTACTTACTTATTCAACTGCCTGGTTTCAATAAAAAGTCCAGAAAGAAAGAATTGAAGGGGGCATTGCTTTTCATGCAGTGCCAGCAAGTAATTGCAAAAAGTTGCTTGTTTTTAAAGAATCCCATGACTAGGGACAACTCAGGGTGCTTGGGGCTGCACAGACATGCCAGATTCTGCACCAGTTCCCGGCTGAACACCTCTTCTTACCCTTCTCCTTGAAAAAGTCTGGCTTGGGCATTTATACCCTCATAGTCTAGAGCTTCTCCTGATGCTGGCTATGGCAAGGACACAGCGAGAGGAAGAATTAGTTGCGGCTCGGGGGCTCGACGGGAGTGTTGGGTCACAAGGGTATTTTTTTAGGAGGATATTGATCCTGGCACTTGACAGCCGGTGCGCAGGCGGTGGGGCTGGTGCCATTTCCCTCTTGGCCTCCTCAAGGTGACGGTGTGGTCTGGGTGGAATTGCACCAGCAAAACCTCTACATCTTCCGCTTCGAGTTTCACCGAAGTTGGGCATGCTCTGTCTCTTCTAATAGCCTCAAAATAACCCCGAGACAAAACACTGCCAGGACATTATAGAAGGTCTTGTGGAATTTATGACTGTAAAAACGCCAAGCATCCCCATCTAGGCTATATATAAAGCACCGTGGGTTGTTTTTTTTTCTCATCAGTTACCCTTTTCTCCAGTGAGTGCTGTTTGCTTTGTATTTCACTGCTGTATTTGTACAAGGTTAAAGCCCTTCTGGGTTTTGTATGCACCATCATTCGGTTGGACTCAATGACCCCAAGGGTCTCTTCCAACCTGAATGATTCTATGGTTCTGTGATTCTATCACTAAGAGAGCGAGTCCCTCAAACGTTTCTGCTTCGCACCCCGTGGTAGTTCCCACCAAACTCCCCCTGCACCTCTGTTCCTGCCACAGAAAGCATCACACCTGGCAGCGTCCTGAGTTTGTTTTGGGGTCAAAGAGCTTAGACTCCCCGATACAGATGTTTTTTTGCATTTCAAATGCCACTCTTATTTGGAGCTTTTAACCCAGACCTTATTGACAATGGGCTGACACCAGAAACATTGGTTGGGAGATGTTTTGCTTCCGTTGGGGAGCTGGGAGGCTCTTCTGGTAGATGCATAGTCCCTGTTTGGCTCCCTTTGAGGCTCAGCAAGCCCCACAGGCACAGGCAGTGCTGGGACAAGCCAGGATGCTGTACCCCGCATCCCCCAGTACGTCCTGCAGGATGCTCTTCCTCTGTATAAACATAAGAGGAAGCTTTGGAGGAAATTTCCATCAAATCTCTGTTTCATCCAAAAGCGGCTCTTTTTTTGTGCTGTTCTGCCAGTTTGCTACAGGGGCATGGACAGGCAGTGACTCTTGGAGCTCTCTTCTGCATTATAAGCACAGGACAATGCAGTTTGTTGTCTGTGGGATCAGCTGCTCTGGAGGACAATGACAGGAGAGGCTATAAATACTGCAGGCATTTGCCCCAGTTTGGGGGCCAGATGGGGTAATGCAAACCCCCCCCAGTGGCCAGTACAACTCTTGTCCCTCTGAGTTCAAAAAGGCAGGGCAGAAAGCCCTGGAAAAACTTTGCAGAAGCAGAACAGAGAGCAGAGGGATTGCTGCTGGGGGCCCCACAAAACCACTGCTCCCACTGGGTGGGCAATTGCAACAGAACACACCAAAGTCAGTTTTGAAAATTCTATAGCCACAGGTGGTCTTTTAACTCCCTTGGCTCCCAGTTTCCCACCCTCCACAGCCCATCTTGAACCACTGTATAAAACGTACCCCCTCTTTAGTGTGCTGAGCAGCGGGAGGAAGACTCCTGCTGCAGACCCTGGGCCGCAGATAAATAGAGATGATATTCATGATGATAAATAACAATGCCAACAGTGATAAATAGTGCCATGGGTAGGTGGTAACAGGCAGCAGAAGATAACTGTGCGCTTGGCCTTTCTCAGTTCACACAGAGCAACGTGGAGAGCCTCAGAAGCAGCATTTCTTCATAGGCTGTTAACAAAGCACAGCCTCGGGATGTTTTTTAACCTCTCTGGTGACGAAGAGAGGGGCAGAGCGTGGGAGCTCTGTGGGTGAAATAGTCAGGATGGCAAATAGCTGAACTTCTCCAAGGCAATCATGAGCCTCTGGGATGGTGAGGCTTTTAGAGGAAGAGAAGAAGATGCACGAGGGAGGTCGCGATTGGCCGGACCTCATCCTGCTGGGCTCCCCAAAATTCCGACTTTAGGGAATAGCGTGGGAAGGTGTCCTGCCGTAATGGGAGAAATCCAACAGCTCTGCCTTGAGGTGTCTGGGCAAAGATTAAATGCTACTTGTAGGAGGTGTGTGTGGGGGAAATAAATAAATAAAAGAAATTGCTATGATATTGTGCCAACAGGCCACATAGCTGTTCACGTTAAGCTGAGTTCTCCCCTCTGTAAGCGGCACCGGGCCCTGCTCCTGCCAATTAGCGAGTCTGGGGAGTGCATCCGGCACTGCCTCCCTCTTCTCTCCTCTCCTCTCCTGCAGCAAGGCCGGCGCTCGCTGAGCCGCTGCCTCTGCCTGGGCTGGAGCACGTTCTTCTCTTCGAGGGGCCGAGAACTCATCGCTCCATTTGTTGGGGTTTTTTTTTTTTCATTTTTTATTCTTTAACATGATTTTATTAGTTCAAAGCCAGCGACGCTTGTCTTAATTAATGAGTATGTTTCTCTTTCCTCGCTTCTTGGCTTCCTGCCTGGTGCTGCGTTTTCATGCCTCCAGACTAAAACGTTTCATCCAGAACAGAATCCTCTTTGTCCCTGTGTGTGGCCACTGCTTGGAGAGGTGAGGGAGCAAGGGAGGCGGCGGCGGGTTTGATTTTGGGGGTGGAGGACGTGGGAGGGAGAAATGGTCGGGATTACAGAAGAATTGCAAAGAAAAGGCAAGTTGTGTAGCGCTCAGTGCACTTTAGTCTTCCAGTTTTCCAAGAGCTGTGGCAAATCCTCTATTTGCAAATCCTCACCTTAGCAGCTTTCCGATATTCTGACAGCCGCTGGCGGGAATAGCAGTAGAAATTGGCAGGTATCTAATCCTCTCCAAATGGCTACAGACCTACCAGGCTTGTTGTAAAATTCGTGAGCAGCGATGTGGCACATTTCACTTGGGTTTGCTGACTGCTACCCCCCCCCACCAAGCATCAGCTGCTTGCCACAGTGCTGCCTTAGCTTAGCAGGCCTCCTCGATATTGGGCTACGTTCCAAATAAAGCAGGGGAATCAGCTGGCGATTCATTCCATGTGTTACCTTCTTTTTTTCTGGCCTGCACACTTAATTGAGCATTCCACTTCGAATAATCCTCCGTGTTAGATTAAATCTCTATTGATCTCACTTTAATGAGCTCACCACTGTGACCAACAGCCCTTTCTCCTGTAGCAGATGGAGCTGTGGCCATCTGAATGTGTGGCAGAAATACTTATGTTTCGGAGAACTGACGCCTTCTTCTCCATAGGACCGTCCCTGGCACCCCATTACCCCTGAGTGTCTGAACCAAAATCCAGCAGATACGTCCTGTTCTTCACATGGTGCCTTTGTGAGGTCGCTCTTGCAGTGAATTTCTGTTTAAACCACCGCCAGTAACTTCCTGCCCAGAGGTTCCCTTTCTGAGCAGGCAATGTCCATATCCATCAGCAGGAAGAGCGAGCTCTCACCCCTGCCGCAGGGAAAGCAGCCGTGCTGGAGTGCCTGCAGCTCCCAACTGCCAGCTTAACTGACATCTTACACACTCAGGTCTGGGACAAATCAATGCTCTGAGCTACAGAATTGATTCCACTCTCGCATTTCAGCTTTGGACACCTGCATTTAAATTTCCACTTGAGATTAAATTATGAAATGAAGGAAATCCCCCTTTCCTTCCTTATGAGAAAAAAAAAAAAAGTGATTAATGAAGGCTTAAATCCTAATGACAAACAAACCCTAATGACCCAGCATCTGATGTCACATCATTTGCTGCACAGTAGCATTTTCTGGACTTCATGGACCAAAGGATCTTTAGGGTCAGCTCACTGCACCTTCTACCTCAGGTGCCCACCTAAACGTGGGCTTTTTCTCAGTGATTTTTGCATAGATTCTAACAGCTTGTACTTCAACCAGTTTAACTCTTTTTGAAAGACCTTGGAATCATTTAGGTTGGAAGAGACCCTTGGGATCATCGAGTCCAACCATCAGCCCTACTCTACAAGTTCTCCCTTACACCATATCCCACAACACCACATCCAATCTACTCTGAAACACAGTCAGGGACAGTGACTCCACCACCTCCCTGGGCAGCCCATTCTAGTGACTGACCACTCTTTCTGTGAAGAATTCTTTCCTAATGTCCAGCCTAACCCTACCCTGCTGCAGCTTGAAGTCATTCCCTCTCCTTCTATCTCTAGTTGCCCATGAGAGGAGACCAGCACCAACCTCTCTACAATGCCCTTTCAGGTAGTTGTAGAGAGTGATGAGGTCTCCCCTCAGCCTCCTCTTCCTCCAACTAAACAGTCCCAGCTCCTTCAATTGCTCCTCATAAGATTTATTCTCCAGGCCCTTCACCAGCTCCGTGTCCCTCCTCTNCATCATTTTTTTTGGTTTGGTTGCTGCTTGCTCACTTTTTATTTCTTCCTTATCTACGACAGACAATATGTCTTGCATCAGCAGATTATGATTAATTGTCATGATGTGTAATGACATTAATTAGCAGTAGCTATTGCTAATGATTAATAACAGCAGCTAAGCGAAACCTTGGCTGCAGTGATTTATTTCAGCACTTTTATTCTGCTGTGCATCTGGCAATATTGTGATGCTCTAATGTCTTCAGGGAGGAACGTCTGTGTGAAAAGCTGAGAAACACTTTGAGTCAAGCAGGTGTGTGGACTTGTCCCACACAATGACCCACTGGGAAATTCGGTTGCTTTGGTGGGATGGAAGATGGGAGCTCATTATGAAGTCCTGTGGCTTCAGTACAGGACCCCCACGGACCACGGGGTCCAAAAGGGTTTGGGGAAAGGGCTGTAATTACTCATGTTGGAATGAGACGTGGGATCCCCTCTTGTGAGGTGTCACTGGATTCGTAACACATAGAGACCCTGTCTGGAGTGTAGGAGCTTTGGTCCTGAATCTCTCTGATGTCCCCCTGGAGGGGAATTGTTCTTTCCTTCCACAGGACATTGAGGCCTCACTTCAGAAACGGTGAAGTGAAGCTGTGTTTAGATTAGCAATGAAGTCAGAGAATCATACAATGGTTTGGGTTGGAAGGGACCTTGAAGATCACTGAGTACCAATCCCTCTGCCCTGGGTGGGGACATGTCCCACCAGACTAGGTTGCTCCAAGCCCCATCTAGCCTGGCCTTGAACCCCTCCAGGGATGGGGCATCCACAGCTTCTCTGGGCAACCTCTTCCAGTGCCTCACTACCCTCAAAGTGAAAATTTCCTTCCTGAGATCTAATCTAAATCTTCCCTCTCCCCTGTAAAACCATTACCCCTCATCCTATCACTACATGCCCTTGTAAAAAGTCCCTCTCCAGCTTTCCTGTAGGCCCCTTTAGGTAGTGGAAGGAGCTATAAGGTCTCCCTGGAGCCTTGACTTCTCCAATCTGAACAACCCAGCTCTCTCAGCCTGTCCTCACAGCAGAGGGGCTCCAACCCCTGTATCATTTTTGTGGCTTCCTCTGGGCCTGCTCCAACATGTAAATTGTGTTGCATAGGTTTTATGTATCTCCTTCACAAGGAAACGCTGTTTTAGTGTGTTTAACGTGTTTTGACATTGGGTGAGAGATGAGCCAGAAGCACAAAGCAATAATTTCCAACCTTGCTAAGAAGGACCTCAAACAAATTCCAGCTCTGAAAATCCCTGCACTTCGGTAAAACTCCATCTCAAGCTGGAAATAAGAATTTGCCACAGAGGCACATAAGCACTGTTCATTACCCAGCTGAAGGGAACGGGATGGGCCTCTCTTTAGCATGGCCTTACTGCCGGTTCCATCTTCTGGGAGAACTGAACTTGCATTTAGATTAAAGTACAATTATTCCCTTTCCCTCCTGCTTCCTATTAATTATATGCAATTTACTCTGAAAAGATCTGTTACTGTGCTAATCTTAGCAATCACCATACTGCAGCATAAACTCTGCACAACACTCCGCGTCTGTAAACGCTTCCAGAGATGAAATTTCAAATGAAAAAAAGCAGCAACAAAAATATCCTGCACTACTTTTACAATTTCGAATTAAAAAGCAGCAACAAAAACTACCCTGGACTACTTTTACAACATCCCTCTGTGGAACAAAGCTTTCTAAGAGAAGCATTTTTCCTTTCCTTATTTATAGTCACTTCTCCTACTGCTGCAGTTGTTCTTGTGGTCTGTTCTTTCTGATTTAGGTTGCAGGCAGCAGGAGGCAGTACCCAGTTATTGGATTTGTCTAAAACGAGCCCAGCACATGAACAATGCAGGCTGGGCTCAACTGCTCTGGGCAGGGCCTTACAGTCGGGTTTATAGAGAAATGTCCATGTTTCTTGAAGGAAGTGTAGGGCAACAGACATCTCAGTGGTTGGAAACCTTTTGGTTAAGAGGTAGTGAGTTGGAGAGTGCAGCTCCAGGTAACCGTGATGGAAAAGGTCTGGGCGTAGGGAGATCCCGTTGTGTTTTGCATGGTACAGATGAGAAAATGCATATATAAGGAGAGGTGAAAAAGGCGTGAGTCAGAAGTAGCTCCTGCACCACAGGCTGTCTTTCTCTGCAGGCTTTGTTGAACTTCAGGGAGCTGACAGACTAAGAAGGAACCCTGACCTTCTGTGGCTGATAGCACTATTTTTCTCATTGGGGCAGGGCTGGCAGCAGTCAGGTAACAGCCATCAATAGTCATAAAGGGCCAAGACGACCCTCTCCACTGACACCCAAGGAGAAAAGGCCTCAGAGTGTCCTACACGGTGCCCAGTAACTTGAAAACCAGTTCAATTAGCTATTTTAGAACAAGGCACTGTCTTTTTAGTGGTCTTTGTCAAATGCTTTGAAGATCATTACAAGAAATATCCATTTTTATTGCCTTCCCAGCTGGTGATAGTCAGTCACCTGCAATGTCCAAAAGATTTAGCCAACAAATTCTTCTTGGTTAAAGAAATTATTCTGGCACAGTCATAGTCCAGCCCACCCTGCCTAAGCAGCTACCACATCCTGAAAATTCCTGGGCATGGGATTCATTTAACTAGAGGTGGATCTACATGTGGGTCCTGAGAACTCAGTGAGGTCACCTTTGTAACAAGCAGGGTAAGAGACACCAGTCAACTGAACACAGGGTGTAATTAATCTCCTGAAGAAGACACCTGCATTTGTTTGGGTGAATGGCTCCCTACACTTAATGCTGCTAATTAGATGTCTCCTAACCATGACAAGTACCCGGACCATTAGTTCAGATGTAGACTTCTTGGGTGACATTAGTTGCCTTAACAAAGGTGACGAGAGTGATGTTGGCTGTTGCAGAATGTGCAGGTCTCCAGTATGTTCAGTGTCACATCTGCCAGCCCCGGACAGAGGTCTCAGAATATCCCATATGGCATCAGGTATTTGGTACCTAGACTGCATTTTGTTAACTGCTAAAGTGAAGAGAGATCAATCATATCCTCAGTGTCTTTGATCTGAAGTCTTCAAAATCATAGAATCATAGAATCATTTTGGTTGGAAGAGACCCTTGGGATCATAGAGTCTATGATCATCAGCCCTACTCTACAATCCCCCTCTGAATGTCCCTCACCAAAGACCAGAGGGGCTGTTTTGTGTGATAAACCAGCTAAGGATGGGTTTAGTGAATACTGCCCTCCTCCTCATGGTGCTGAGCCTCAGAAGAAGGCTTTGAAAGCCAGGCTGACAGAATGGGTCCATTCTGCAGCCAGTGTGCTTTGAGCTTTCTGTTGGTTCCATTATAGAATCATAAAATGGTCCAGGCCGGAAGGGACCTCTAGGGTCATCTAGTCTGACCTCCCCACAGTCAGCAGGGACACCACCAACTAGACCAGGTTGCCCAGGGCCTCAACCAGCCTCACCTGGAATATCTCCAGGGAAGGGGCCTCAACCACCTTCCTGGGAAACCTGTCCCAGTGCTCCACCATCCTCAGAGGAAAGAACCTATTCCTCATATCCAATCTACATCTGCTCTTCTCCAGCTTGAAGCCATTGCCCCTCATCCTGTCCCTGCAGGCCTTTGTAAACAGACCCTCCCCAGCCTTCCTTTAGGTCCCCTTTAGGTACTGGAAGGCTGCTCTGAGGTCTCCCTGGAGCCTCCTCTTCTCCAGGCTCAACAACCCCAGCTCCCTCAGCCTGTCCTCGTAGCAAAGGTGCTCCAACCCCCTCATCATTTTGGTGGCCCTCCTCCGGACCCGCTCCATCAGGTCCCTGTCCTTCCTCTCTTGAGGGCTCCAGACCTGCACACAGGACTCCAACCCACCAGTCAGTATTTGTAATATCATGGTTTCCATACAAGACAAGAGCCTTGTTCTCCCCAGGGACTGCAGAAGGACTTCAGCATCCCTCAGTGGGCTTTTGAATTCATGGTGGGAACAATTTTGCTGAAGGATTTTCAAGTCTTTGCTCTGACACATAAACCCAGGTTGTTGGCTACAACTGCAGAGTGAAAGTTTGCACATTCTCTGATCTGAACTTGATGCTAAATGAGTACATTAGACTTTGCACTGAATTTCCATTCCCTAAATTCATTCCCTTTCGCTGCAGTCTGGCACGCAGATTTTCAGTGGTAGCACTGAGCTGAGTAGACTCAACAAGGGTTAAAAGGGCTTTAAATAAAAAAGGGAGTCAGGTTATTATTACACCAGATCGATCCCTGCAGGAGTTACTGGGCAGCCCGTGGGAAGTTGTACTGGCACAACTGAGTGGGCAGCATGAGGAGATGCTGGGATTGCTCAGACTGGTGTAACAGCCAGGAAAAGTGTTTGCCAGTCTATGGCATAAAGGGAAAGTGAAACCCAGTGGAGTGACTTATCTGCTCACTGACTTATCTACTCACTGACTTATCCACTACTGACTTATCCATCAGCCACCCTCCCCAGTGCAGTGAAACTAAAAAGAAGACAAAAGATAGTAGAAGGCTGGGTCTTTTTCAGGCTTTGTTGAAAAAAACTTGATTCACAGAGAAGATGGAAATGTGTCCAAGAGTTTTTGGTAGATATTATGGCCAACTGTTAGGGAAATCCTCAGTATAATTCATGAACACAGAGCCAGAAAAATGAAAGCTAGAAATGAAAGGGAAGCAAATCAAGATGACAGTAAATACCTTAAAGAGCAGTAAAGCTACAGTATCAGAAAGAATATTCTAAAGTAATAAACTTTGGTCTGAATGTCCAAAAAATGCCTACAGTTTTTGTTTGTGTAGTCTTAGAGAGAGCATAAGACTGGAGTTCTCAGAACTAAACCCTTTCAAACCATCTGAAATTGGTGACCCCCCGTCCCTGGGGACTCAGGGGTTCCCGGCCGTGACTCTTAAGTGAACTAAGTCAGCTTGGCATCTCCTTTTCCACTGAGCAAAGTGCTGAGCCCCACTACCTGCCTTTAAAACCTCAGCCTGCTTTTCTTATTCCCATAGTATACGGAGTCTAGCCCCAGTTTAAGGGTAATACACTGAGATTATTATCCTCATTTTCCAGCATGGCAGAAGCGAACACAATTACAAAGCCTCTTAGAGGTGATTTGACTATGCAGACACGCTGCAGCCTGCTGGTTTTTCAGCCACATTTAGCCCCTGTTGAAGAACAGACATCCTTCTAGGCTGATATTGGAGCCATCTGGTGATGTCTTTTTCAATCCAGTAAACACTTCTGGGTTCAGTTTAAAGGCTGTCAATATACAACAGCTTATTTAAGAGCCAAAATAGAGGAACATTGACCGGGTAGCGATAATAATCACATACACCTTGGGAACGCTGTCTTAGTGGAGAGATCCAAGTGTGAAGCAATGATTATTCCTAACATGATTAGTCCTAGTAATCCCTAATGGTAGACAGGAGAAACCTGAACAGTTTCTCTTTGAAGATGGGTTAGGAGGTTTACTGGACTTTCAGTGTCGTCTCTGAAAATGACAGCAAGCCTCCTGTTTTGTGAGATGACTTGAATGGAAAAGTCTATCTGCATCGAGTGGTCTCCTGCTGCACCGCTTGGAGCAGAAAACCAGCATTGACCCAGCAGGCAGCGGAGGCGGATGCAGCATTTAAAGGATGCACGATTGCCGCACATACGAGATGTTCTTTATCACCACACAAAGGCCCTGGCTTAGCTCCATGTCTGATGGAAGCAGGTCACACAGTGCACCTTCTCCCCACACCCTGGCTTTTCTTTAGGCCTTTCCCATTGGTGATGGGACCAGCCTGACTCCCAGGAACTGACACCCCCTCATGAGCTCATACTCACGGCTGGCTTTGCCGTTGGCAGCTCCTGAACTTTCTGTTTCAGGCCAAGCTCATTTATGTGAACAACACAACTCGGTGTGGGCAGCGATTTAGAAATAACCCTTTCCCCCCAGTCTTTCTAAAGAACAGGAAGGTCTTTTTGTTATTGGTTTTTCTCTTAATTGAAGCGCCTCTCCATAACTGGTATTGACACCGTGTGTAATTCTGACCATTACAGGAGCCTGTTCGCTAATCAATACGATACATGCTCACACATCCAGCTGCTCACAGCCTCCCCTGTCCCTCCAGGTCAGTTTTTCAGGCAGCAGATGTGTCCCTGTCACCCCTGATTTCTGCACGCTAATCCGGTACACTGGCTTTCTGCATCAACGCCCGCAGCAGTACAAGGCCACGCTGAGGGTGGGGAGAGTGCTCCGGCCCCTTTTCCATCAGGTCCCTTCCTAACAACTGCCCTTCTCCACACATTATCTCCCTGGGGCAAAATCAACAGGAAAACCTTCCAGAAAACTTTAAAACAGCTTGAGCCAGATATTCCCCCAGTCCCTTGACTGCCAGACGTTGGAGGCTCCCCCTCCTCCCTCTCTAGCAAATCACTTCGTTGTGCCCCCGAGGAAGCCACACACTGGAACCTGTTGCAAGCAGGAGCTTCACCCCATGCCCTTCCATTTCTCTTTTGTAACCGTGGCCCCTGTGCTCACTAGCGTTAATTAGATTACAAATTCCCCGGGTCTGCAGCCCTGCCTGTCACTGTGCTGCGAGGCGCCTGCACACTTGCAGGTCATGTTAAGCCAGAACTAATGCTTTCAAAATAAACTGCTAGAGGACAAGGTTTGGAGATGCTGCTCAGATATTTCACACTATGAGCCATATTTTTATGACAGAAATTAATTTTCACGGTCATTCATGACTGCATCTTTCCTCCCCTTACAGCCCTTTGCTTCTTCCCTGGCACCCACTGTTGTTCTCTGCATGGCACGGTGGTATCAGGAGGCTGAGAATGAGATTTTATCCAATTTTTGTTCCTAATTAATGGGTAGCTGTCGTTGGAAAAGGATGGGCAGGCTCACCAGGCTATGTCTATTGTGCTAATCCTGCTGCATGCTGGTGCTGGGAACCACACCAGCAAAAAACCTCCTGAGGGATAAAACCTGGAGGGCTCTGTGCTGGCTTAGCTGCCTGGACTGGGGAGGGCGAGGTGGGGGCGAGGGACATAGACATGAGGGGATAGGGAAGTTGTAGGATGCATGCTGAGGTCAGGGATGGCGTCAGGGAGCTGGACATCCTTCTCAGCAGAGGTTAAAGGTAGGTTAGTTCCCCTATATAATAAAATCACAGTTACCCAGACCCTCAGGGAACTGAGTACCCTGTAACAGCTGCCCTTCAGTACCAGGGTGAGAAGTGATGTATTGAAACTTGTTCAGCAAATGCAATCTCTTCTTCAGGAGCTAACAGAGCAGGTTATTATTATGATCATATTTATTTTGTATTTCTCATATCATTCTTTTGCAGCAAGTCACAGCTCATCAATTATCCATCAGCAGCTCACGGCAGATGGTTTAAACTGAACTGTGCATTACAGTTTTGGCTGGACACATGAATCCCAAGTCAAGTTTATCTTCTTTGGCTGGAGAGGTTAATCCTGAACTAGGTCTCCTTTGTTGATATTCCACAGCAGGCAGCTACTCCCTAGGCATTTCCTTCAAATTTGTGTTTAGATGAACAGTCCTCACTGTGGACTGAGCAAAAGGCAAAAAGTAGCAAACACCAGCTGGAAGCCAACAGAGACCCAGTGATTGCTGTTCAGGTAACGCTTCATCATCTACAGCTCTCCAGGGTTTGTGAGGGGAGCCACTGGAGCTCAGTATATCCCAGAGTCTCCTACAGCAAACCTCGTGTAACTGAGATGAATCACAGAGCAATGATACAGGGATGTAGGTGGCAGCTCCAGGATTTTCCGTCCATTCCCTGCTGTTGCTGCTTGTTTTCATATGGCTGCTTGTTTCCATCTCTGCGTTGCTCTCATAGATGTGCAACCATCCCTGTAGCTGGACAGAAGATGGGGTCTTAGGGCAATATATGAGTTTTCCACAGCAGAACTTCCTTTGCTGGCTCTGGCTTTCAGGGTAGATTTTCATGTGAGTGAACGAGGGCAGGTGTTTCCACTGCAAAGAGGAGAGACTGCTCTGCACACTGGAATTTATCTCAAGAGACACCCAGAAGAACAGAGCAGGCTGGGCACGGGACAGCATTGCAGCAGCTATATTTCCAGTCCTCAGTTCTCCTTTGCTGTCAATAAGCCGGTGCAGGCAGCGTGTGCTTTGTGCAGGTCCAGCATAAACCGAGTAAAACCAGAGGGGAAAAGTCTAAAGTTGGAAACCAGATTATTCCAATATTCTCCTCAGTAGGACATTCCTGATTTACAAAGCTGTTCATTAGTTTATCAAGCTCCTTATCAAAACCACCTGAGTTTTTACCTACTGGAAGGTTCTTCTAGAACATTTTGTAGGGAATTTTCCCATATGTGCATCTTCTTGTGGAACAAATGGACAAGGCACCAGTTTCTTTTAGAAGCCACTTTACAACTGGTACCTTTACTAACTTAGGGATGATTGCTTGAGAAGAGAGCTTAGAAAAGACTAAAAACCTTGCATTGCTCCTGTTTCTCTGGAGGCAGATTACAAATAACTCATCAAAAGGAGATTTTCAGTGAAGGTGCAATCATCAGGACCCATGACCATTTATTGGGGGGTTTTCCTGGCAGCTAGTCTCTATTTGTATTGGTATCTTAGACCATGGCCCACGTTCTTTTAATGGCTTTTCCATTTATTCCAAACTGTGCATGGCAAGTACTTATATTATTCTCATTATCATTCTTCTACAGTCAAAGTTATAGGTGGATCTTGGTCTTCTGACTTCATAAGGCTAATTCATAAGACCTTTATTTTCCCTTCTTTACTTGATGCATGGGGAGGGGGTTGATGAAAACATGTCAGAGCGTTGTGTCCATCACTTTCTACAGGATAAGCAGACTCCTTACTGAAGTTAATAGCAATGAGGTGTCTAAAGTCCTGGAAAATCAGGTGGGATTTAGAGTACCTCTGCCATTCCTAAGGGAATCACAAAGCCATAGAATTGCCTTGGTTGGAAGGGACCTTTCACATCATCAAGTCTAACCAGGGACTTAACACTGACAAAACCCATCACTAAAGCATATCGCTAAGCACTCATGTTCTAAATACCTCCAGGGATGGTGACTCAACCCCTTCCCTGGGCAGCCTCTTCCAGTGATTGACAACCCTGACTTTGAAGTAATTTTTCCTATTATCCAATAAGAGTAAAGTGAATGCTGAGGCCTGCCAGTCTACACAGCCTGTCTTCCCTCACAGTGGGTGATCTCAGGAACCCTCTGAACAACACCAGAGGGTTCTTGATTTGGTAACTGAGACCATCCCAGGGCTGCTGGGAGAGGAGCAGGAGCAGGACAAGCATACTTCCCCTGGAGCAGAAAAGTGGAAGCTCTTCTCCATGACAAGGGGACAGTGTGGTTCACGTTCAAAGTACTGGGAAAGTCAAAATATAGAGCCCTGAGGTCATCTATGTACGGACACACCGGGTTACACAACCTTATGCATCACGCCCAGCACGTATGTGCCTTCAGGTGTCGTGCTTGTGCTCACCTTGATTACTCAGCCTGACGAAGGTTTTGCTTCCTGTACATCTGTGCTCCTGCCAGGAGCACCCTGCAACACGAGTCACTCTGCAGTGTGACAGCCAGGTCCCTAACGGTGTCTGCCAAAGTCCTGACACAATCTTCATGCTTCCCACAGAGCTTGGCTTTGTGCTGGGAGCCTGGTGCAATACAGGGGAGTGGGTTTTGTGAGAAGAGTCAAAGCAATACGTTCCTTGGGGCTGCTCAGGGCTCAAGGAAGATCTCTGCAGTCAATGCAAGGCTCAAAGGTACTGGTCTTTCACGTTGTTCAACAGTTATTAAAAACTGGAAGGGGATGAAATGTCCTCCTTATGAGAGGGAAGAATGCTTGTTTACCTTGTGGTGGTTTATTTTGGAGGAAGTGACCACAAGGCCCTTCTTGAGCTGTTCAGCAGCTGCTCTTTTTCCATCATTTATTTTGATTTCAATATTTTCCACAATTTCAAAAAGAAGTCATAACCCCCCCACCCCAAGAAGAAGAGCAGAATGAGACTGGTTAGATGATTTAGCCTTTGCTTTCCCAGGCAATCAGTGCAGATAAACTGACAGTTGAGTCTTCAAACTCAGAACCAAAAATCACCATTGAAATGACCAGGAAATAATTCACATTGGTTTATTCGATGAAGCCAGACTGTCACCTGCATGAACTTCCCACTTAAAAAGGAGGGGGAAGTTTGACTGTCTGGGAGCTGTAAATGCGTTCCTGATTCATCGCACAGAACCATTTCAGCACACCCTAATGAACTGCTTTCCCTCGGGGACTGACTGCAACTGGCAGCTGGCAGCAACCAAATCCTCTGGTGCTTCCTCCCCTCCTTTGGCAGGACTCCCACCCCCAGGATTTTAGGGAACACAGTGAGAAAGAGGCATTTCCTGCCCCCTTGGAGAGGCAACTGAAGGGAGGCGAGTGCTCATCTGGCAGCTCTGACAACAGGGAGAGGGCTTGGAACATTTTGGGGTAGGCAGAGGAATCCTGACGTGGGGAAACGACGCTTCCCTCTGAGTGTCGTGCACTCACTGGTATAACTGACCAAAACCAACAATAAACACTGAGAGGAAATTCTGGAAAAAATATCCCGACTCCTGCTCTTCCGGCACCTGAAAGTTGCAGCCTGGAAAAAACAGATCCAGTGGGAATGCCTTTGTCCCAGCCTTTCAGACGAATGCCAGGTCTCTGCTCTTCCGGCGGTGTCAGAAGCTAAGTGCAGGCTGTTGTTGCACTACTGCTCTGTGGAAAGCAGTGAAAAAACAATCGAATTAGTGGACACATGGGTAAGTGTGACGTGCTGAGGAAGAGTCAGAGTGGCTTTTATAAAAGGGAAGTCCTGCCATATGGTCCTAGTGGAGTTCTCTGAAGGTGTCAACAAGCCTTTGGATAAAGGATATCCTGTTGATATAACCGGCTTTTATTTCCTGAGAGCTGCAGACAGCATCTCTCGCTAAAAGCTCTTAAGGAAAGTCAAAGCGTAAACGGGAAGGTCCCTGGATGAATAAAAAAGGAATGAATAAAAAAAGCTAGGAAACAGAGAGTGGGAGCTCATGGTCAGGCCTTGTGGTAGAGGCTGATCAGCAGTGGTATCCCCTGGAGCTACGTGCTGTTTGCTCAGCACGCACACACATGAGCGGGAAAGGAATGGAAAGTGAAGTGACAAGGTTTAGTCACGATACAAAACTACTCTGGATGTTAAAGAGAAGGATAAACTGTAAGAAACCGCAGAATCTCAGTGCCTGGACAGTGAAATGATGCACAAGGGGAAAAAGAGCCCTCAGCTCACATGTGAAGTGATGGCCCCGAGCCAGCCATTACCAGCCAGGAGTGAAAACTTGGGGCTATAGCAGATAGTTCCATGAAAACATCAGCTAAGCATTTAGTAGCAGTCAATAAAGCCAATAAAATGCTAGGAATCACCAGGAAAAGGACAGAAAACAAAACAGAGAACGCTGTTATACAACAATCTATGGTTCTTCTGTCTTGAATCCTGTGTGTAGCTCTGGACCTCTCAGAAAGGAAACAGTAGAGATAAAAAGAATCAGAGAATAAGAAGGATAATAGGAGTATGGAGCTGCTCAATGTAAGGAAAAAGTGAATAGGTTCCCCTCTTCAATCTGAGAGATGACCAGGATAAATCTGTAACATCAAGGAAAAGGTGAAGAGATGGATTTTTCATTTCATTTGCCAATAAAAGAATAAGGAAGCCACAATTTCAAGTAGGATGGGATAAGCTCAAAGCCAACGGAAGGAAGTGACTCTTCATGCCTGTAGTTAAACTTTGGAACTTCCTGCCACAGTGTGTTGTGGGAACCTAAAGCTGGTGGGGCTTCAAAAGCATTCTTTCAAGGAAGAGGCAGAGATTGAGGGTTATTAATATACCGAGCCCACCTCTCCAGGAAGTCCCTGAGCTGCAAAGGATTGCAAACTGGGAGCCTGCTTTGTCTAATTCTTACCCTCTTCCTGAAGCATCTCCTTTGGCTGATGTCAGAGATGGATTCTCCGAGACAACAGAGATTGGTCCTCGGGCTGCACTAAATCAGGGGGACAAGCTCATGAGCTGACCGTCAAAACCTTCCCAGTGGTCAGAGTATTGCACGTTTTTCTCAGCATTGCTGTGCCTTTAAGACCTCAAGGATCTGGCCTAGAGAGCAGACAAAGCAATGATCTCAGACACTCGGCTGCTTTTTCCCTTTTTATCTTATTTCTGAGATTCCGAGCTCGCCTGGCTGTCCTTTAGCCTGTTATCTCTAAATTTGCATTTCTTCTCTTATGGGAACACCCTTAGCACTTTGAGGATTTTGCTACTATTCCCTGCTTAAAAAAGGTAGAATGACCACAAAAGACGTGAGTTCTGAGTATATTATTTCAAGTGCTATATTTAACTAAATTACCCCCTCTTTTGGATGTGCTTGTTATTCCTTTGGTGACAGAACAGCATCCTGTTTGCCTGCACACATTGCAGCTGCAGGGTTTAGTGAAATCCTCCTGGGTTTCTTGAAATAGCTTTCCAACTGAAACCTCCCAAACGCTGCACTGTACTTTATTTAAGCAGGTCCTACTATGAACCACGACCGTTCCTCTCACACTGTTGTCCTTCAGAACGCGTGAGCATAGTGTTTGTTTAGTGCAAGTGCATAAAAATACCCCTTGAATTATGCAACTTTATCTTCACCAAACTGTGTGACTCAGACCAGGCAAATTCCAGAAGGTATGTCTGCTTCCATAACCCTAACCTAATTATGCTGCACATCCTACATGAATAATCCATTGTCAACCACAGGAAACGGGGATCTCATTGAACTACCATAACCTGATTACAGACAATGATCCGAAAACTGGTAGCTCTGAGTAATATTAATCACTTTCCTGAACATTTGAGTTTAGATATATGACTAGGTAATTAGTTCAGCCCTTTGTTTTTTGAGAGTTTGTAAGTGTGAAGGGATCCAGACAGGCTGGATGGATGG
>VZTM01011734.1:19276-86257 GCA_013400555.1 Jacana jacana
TTTTTACACAGAAAGAGTTGTCAAGCATTGGAATGGGCTGCCCAGGGCAGTGGTTGAGGCACCATCCCTGGAGGTATTTAAGACAGGTTGACATAGTGCTTAGAGATGTGGTTTAGTGATGGGTTGTTGGTTTTTTATCAGAGAGAGGTTGATGGTTGGACTGGATGATCTCAAAGGACCCTTCCAACCTGGACAATTCTATGATTCTATGAAGTTGTGCTAGAGTTACAGCAAACAGCTGTGTGTTTGAGTAATATTTCTTGCTTTTGATACCCTACAAACATTTATTTATCTTACAGGGACAGACCAGGAACTAGGATTGCTTTTTGCTTTTCAAAGAGGTGATCTTCATGTTGAGGTTTAATTTTGTAAATACAGAATAGGACTGCATCCAGCCTAAAGCAGGCTTATGGATTAAGGAATCTGGTGTTAATTACACCTAATAATAATTGGGTGGCTTTGGAAAATGCTCTGAATCTGAACATCTGCTGCTCTCTAACAGCAGAAAGCAGAGATGAAAAACTGGCTGGTAAAAAAATCCAGATGAACTAGCCCCCCTCTAACTCCTGGGAGATGAGAAACAGATTGGACAAACTGCCAGCACTCGAAGATTCACAGTTTTCCCAGGCATCTGGCCGCTGTCACTGTCCTCTCTGTCAAAAAGGTTTCTCTCTTCTCTAACTTAACTCTTCTGTCTCAGTTTAAGCTCATTACACCTGATGACCCCCACTGGCAATGGAGAACAGTCCATCTAATCCCTTTCTGCAGCTACCTTGCCCACTCTCACATTCTCTGAAGAACTCTGGGCACGAGAACCTGTCTTCTGTACAAAATGAGAAACGAGGATGAAGACAGCAATGAATGACAGGTTGATCATCCAGCATGTTGCATAGATAGGCAGAGCAGCAGCTTGCTGCTCTTTGGTTAATGGTCTGAGCCTGAAATTAAAGCACAGGTGAGGTGTATCTTCGATCTAGATTACTCTCTTCACCCAAGACGATGATCCTCAAAGCTATGTGGGTGCTGGAATCATCTTCATTCAGAGGTTCAAACCCGCATCAAGAATAAAATGAACAAAATAGTGGCATTACTTGTTTGCAACCCCCCAAAATTAACAGGGCCATCGCGCTTTTGGAAGTTACCAAAGAAAAGCTCTCTCCACACTGATGCTGTCACAGCAAGACAATGTGCTGGGTTAGGTGGTGGCGTATTTCATCTGGGAAAGCAGAGGCATTTCCTAGAAAGGGAGCTAATGACAGCTTTCTGCATGACAGACAGTCTCACATATGGAATCCATTTGGCCAGAAGCAGAACCACCCATGGAGCTGATTACAATGATCCCCAGCTCTGAGGCTCTGCGCAGCTCCAGCCACTCTGCCAGGACAGATGGGTTGATGTGTGGTACTTAAATCTTCATTACCTTCATCCTGCAGATCAAAGGAAAAAGAAGAGCAAATCGTGGAGACACGAGACTCCAAGTCACACAAGAGCTGACGATACAGGAGATGCTTAGATTTGCTTGGTACATCTGTTGCATGAACACACCGAGCAGCAGTGGAAGAAAAAGGAGTGACTTCCCAGATTATTAACTTTATTTCAGATCTTATTGTTTCAATGTAAAAAAAAACAGTCCCCAGCACTGATGTGTGTATAAGCACAGGAAGCCCCTGAGTCAGCATAAAGCTCTGGACCTGCATGAAGATGAACGAGAGCACAGACAGTCAGGAAGTGTCTTAAAGGACCAGTCTTGGATGGTAAAACAGCAGTTAGATTGTGAAGCTTCATCAGAAGAGATCCTGGCTGAGATCTGGGCAAAACTCTTGGAGATCCTTGAAATACTGTAATGGGGGAAGATGCAACAGGCAAATAAAATGCAGAAGACAGTATAGACCAGGGAGTCAACTTTCTCCATTGGGCCAGGCAAGAGCAGAGGTTACAGATAAGGAGCTGGGCCAGAGCTTCTCTAGGAATTCTCGGTTGGAGGACATTTCTCATGTGACAGGCTCAAACGCTGCATCTACTTCAGAGCATGTGGGAGCTGCCTCTGCTCCTCTGATACTTTTTGGACTCTCCTTGCAGTGCTTAAAGGTCCTGCTTGGGGAAGAACAGTGGAAAGGAGCTGCCTCTGCTCCTCTGGTACTTTTTGGACTCTCCTTGCAGCGCTTAAAGGTCCTGCTTGGGGAAGAACAGTGGAAACTGGTGGACAAGTGCGTTAGGTTTTTGCCTGGAGTTGCATGGCACTGTATATATGATTAGCTGATTGTACACAGTGGAGATGGGCTGCCCTGTGTTTTCAAACATAGATCTCTTCACCTTATTGCTCATCCACCTCCATAATTTTTGCCAGCCCAATTGCAGGACTGGGTGTGCGGTCCACGCTCTAGGGAAAAGGGGAGCAGCCCTGGATCTGGAGGCATCCTGGCATTGAGCAGTTTGCAGGGCAGAGAGAAGTGCAGCATCAAAAATCACCACCTTCATTGAATGACATTTTGGTGAGTGTGAAGCAAGGAAACTGGGACTCTGGCAACCTGGAAGGTACATCCTCAATGCTCCCTTGTCTTGTCTCTGCCTCATCTTATCCCACCCCTTGTTTTTCCCAGTGACCTTCTTTTAACTTTGTGCTTTTTGTGCAGCCAACACTTGGGTTTTTTTTCCTCATTTTGATGGTTATCACCACTGACACCAGAATTGCAGAGCAAGAAACCCTAGTGAGTGCTGATTGATCAGGATTAGGTGGCAACCATAATGGGCTGGCAGAGATGAGCCTCAGACCAAACACATCAGCTCAACAATTCATCCCACCTGAAAGTGCTGCCCTTGTCTCAGACTGAACTTCTAATGAACTGCAAATTGCAAACAAGGTTACCAGCAGCTTATCACTTCCTTAAAATGCTGAGGATGAAGAAAAGTTGCAAGGAGTTGCTAAAGAAGAGGCAGGAAAAGTGTTCCATTGGAACAAATTAAGGGCAAGGAGAGAGCGGTGGTTTCTAGGGTTACACTAAAGGGCTTTGATGAATGGCAGCTCCCAAAGGATGGCATCAATTATCTACTTCCAGCCTGGGCAAACTGGTTGCTGCGTCAGCATCAATGCAGACTGATGTCATCCTAATCCACATTAGAACAGTCATCTCTTCCTTCTCTCGTTCTCCATCCCACTGCTCCTCTCACCAGCATAAAGTTTCGTTTACACTTTGCTTTTCTTCCTCATCTGTAACATTTCTCTCTTTCCTGACCCTCCCCTTGCACAACATCTGTGTACTCCCATTCCTTGCAACCATCTTTCTCTTGTCCTTCTCTTTTGGTTGTGCTTTACCTGGAATCCTTCCTCTATCACTGAAATGGTCATTTTACAACTCTTCGAGTCTTTAAGGCTGGGAAATCTTCAGGGAAATCTGCCATTTGTCAAAAAGGCAGAGGGCAGCAGAGTGAAATTTAAGGCCTGTGCTCTATGTCAAATCCAACGCTCACATCTGGCTCTATTTCTGGTATCTTTCTCCCTCCACCTTCTCAGAGGTCTTGTCCTCTTTACCTGGCAGTTTTTCTCTCATGGGATCGTCCCATCCAGAAAGAAGAACCTTGAACTTTTTCTCTACCTGCTGCCTTTAACCCCATCCTACTTGCTCTTTCTCCTCCTTCCTCTTTTGAACAGTTCCATCATTAGATACTCTTCTCTCATCTATGCATGCTACTGGCCAGACTCCCACCCTTCTTTTATTTCAATTTCTTTCCTTGTATTTCTTTCTCAACAGCCTCTCCACTTGGTTCTTAATGAATTCGTTAATCCAGGTGGGAACTGAGCACCCAACTGGCTTTTAGGCCCAGATTTTCCAGGGATACCAAAACCAAGAGAGCTGCAATCTATTTTTCCTTTCCCTGACTGTTTGGAGGATAGATGTTCAGTTCACTGTTTCCTCCTGTTGATCTCCTCAGCAGCTCTTCACAGGGTTTATTCTGTGAACTGATTCAACATTAGGGGTGTGTTATTTCCACCTAGTTGGAGAAGTAATGTGATGCTGTTTCCATTCCATGCGCATTCAAGGGCAGGAAAGATCAGACACAAATATTTGTCTGCAAATGAAACTCTCCTTAGCCATTCATTCTGAATGTGAAATGTGAATGTGAAATCCCTATCAATGTTTTTAACTTGAAAAGAACTTTAGAATTTGCAGAGTTATGAATTTAGACATCAAACATAAAAACTCAGTTTTCCACTGCTCCATCTAACATTGATTAAAACTGGAAATAACTATTCAGAAACGATTATTCATACCATTCCCTTAACAGTAATAGCTTCTTTCTCTACCCAAACAACAAACCCACAGCAGAGCTGATAGTTTCATGATTCCTAGTCCAGAGATACTTCCTCCCATGTATGTAAAAGAATTAACAGAAATGGAGAAAATTCTGTGGTTTTCTTCCCTAAATCAGGTGGATATGTGCTAATGTTTGTTTTAATCTTGAGCTATCTCATATATAATAATCTTAAATATGTTTCTGACATATGGGCTGGTTACTAAGGAAACAACTAGGAAGCCCATTTTGGGTTTGACAGCTTGAGAAAACAAAAATCTAAACCAAAGCTTCTGTTTAGTCCTAATGCCTTCTTACCCCAAATGCATTTACTGTGGAAACCTTGCCCACTGCCAGTCTCCAAATCCACTTTGACTCTGGTTTGCCCGAAGCTGGAGTGCCAGTGGTGCCGTCTGGAAGTAAGTGTGAAAGACAGTCAAACTCCTCGCTCTAGTGCTCTGTTTCCTTTGTGGGTCTCTTTACTTAAATACTTACATGGTCTCCAGCTTCTTCTAAACTGAACAGCCCATAGCCTTGCTGGTGAAATGTGACGTTCTTACTGATCTCATTCTATTAATGTGAGTGTTACAGGGCTGCTAAGTGACTTGCCCATGGTCATAGATGTCACATACCCCACAGATCAGGGCCAGCAATTAAACCACTACATAAAAAGCTTGTGGAGATTCTTAGCAGAAGGCACTCCAAAGAGAACAGTAATCATAATTAGTTATGTTAGTCATTAACCACTTGCTTCTTTTAGAAAAGAAGCACATATCAGTTATGGTTGGGTCCTAGTCATGATGTTCTGGCAGGTGCTCATGAGGTAACTGTCATAGCAGAGCTAGGAGTGCTCTGCAGTGAAGACACTCCCACTCAGTAGGCATGGTGAGCAGCTCCAATGCTGGCACAACTGGTGGAAGACTTGGAAGCCGTTGTGCAGCTGGAAAACTAGGATGTAATTGCAGCCATGGAAATGTGGTGGGTTGACTCACCGACTGGGGTGCTGCAATGGATGGCTATAAGCTCTCCAGAAGACATAGGTAGACAAGGGTAGAGTAGGGCTGATGGTTGGACTTGATGATCNAACAAAGGTAGACAAGGAAGGAGAAGCGGTGTGGTAGCGCTCTGTGCTAGGGAGTGCTCTGACCACCCAGATCTTGACAATGGTGATGAAAGGCTCGAATATTTATGGATAAGAATCAGGGGAAAGGCCAACAAAGCAGATATCCTGGTGGGAGTCTGTTATAGATGACCCAACCAGGATGAAGAGGCAGATGAAATATTGTATGAGCAGCTGGGAGAAGTCTCATGCTCGCTAGCCCTTGGTCTCATGGGGGACTTCAATTTAACCAGATGTCTGCTGGAAATACAATGCCTCAGAGAGGAAACAGACTATGAGGTTCCTGGAAGTGTGTTGAGGATAACTTCCTGATAACTTCCTGATGCAGCTGGTGAATGAACCATCTAGAGAAGGTGCCCTCACTGGACTTGTTGTTTGAGAACAGAGAAGGACTTGAGAGTGAAGTGATGGTTGGAGGCTGTCTTGGGTACAGTGATCACAAAATGATTGAGGTTTTGATTCTCGTAGAAGTGAGGAGGAGGGTTAGTAGAACTGTTACCTTGGACTTCTGGAGTGGAGACTTTGGCCTACTTAGGGTCCTCATTGACAGAGTCCCTTGGGAGGCAGTCCTGAAAGGCAAAAGAGTCCAGGAAATGCCTCTTGTAACTCCTAATAAGATCTATAAATGCTTTCTCAGCTTAATGTAGCAGGGAGGACGGGCAGCCAAGAAGATTGGTGGAAAACTGGTAATGGAGCTGAGAAGAATAGTTGATCTGGCTCCATCTTGCAATGCAACAGGAGAACATCTGTGTGCTTGGTAGCAAACCATGATACAATGGCCAAAAGTCTATTCACTGTTTGCTTTTAGGATATGTTTGAACTGCCTGAGCTCCCTCTGCCGCTTTGTCAGGGCAAATAAGAGACGCTGTGTCTGCACCCACCTGGGGGAATGAGTAACTCAAAGCCAGGAGCAGCTGTCGTGTGGCACAGATGTGCATTTGAACTGGGAAAACTCAGCTCAAAAGCTCTGGGTTGGATGTGAACCGATATTAATTCTAGGAAGGAGCAATTTGACCTGCTCTGCAGCTGCTGAGTGAAATTGATGCTCTCCTTGGTGTCTGGGCAAGTGCTGCAGTGGCCAAGGCTCCTGGCACCGAGCAAAGCCCTCAGACAAAGCTGCCCGCCCCAAGATGAGGTGTCTTCAGCATCCCAGTGTTTCCAGAGCAACCGGAGCTGGAATTCAGAACTGATGAAAGTTCACCAAATCTGAGCTCTTTCAGGCATAATATTTTTCACTGGCTGAACTGGCATTTTGAAAGTTGTTCCTGAACAGTGGCTCTAGTGTGCTCAGCCATGCTAAGTATCAGCAAGGGCACAATAGGCAGACATGACACATTTCTGGAAATCAGCCGCAGCTCCTTTGCCTTCAGTGCTGTTATTGTTTCTTAGGAACACAGACATCACTGTACTGTGGGATGCATGGCTGTTTGGTGGGATTGCCTGGTTCTGAGAGGGTTCAGCAACGGAGACGTCAGGAGAGGGTGGAAACAAGCAAGCCCTGATATATTTTTTCCCTGATGGTGTAATACCAATCCCTTATCTATAATAGATACCAAAGCATTTATTTCCCTTCTGGTTCTTTTTAGCTTTCATTGTTACAACTATATACGCTCCTGTTACCACGTAAGATTTCTCACATTTTGGGTTTTAAGTAAATTCCAGAACTCTGTGGTTTTAGATGATGTTAAGCAAGCGCTTCTGCTGTAAAATTGTAATTTGCTACTTCTCATCTCATCAAATGACGTTTGCTCCTTTATTCTATGAAAACAGGCATTCTTAATCCGCACGTCCTAGACTGTTCACTACTTGATTTATCACATCTTATCCTTCCCAGATAAATAACTCCAATCCTTCTTTTGGTACTTTTTTCGCTCACTGCTGTAAGAATGCTGCTTGTCCCCGAACTCCCCACTCCTGTTATTTATTTTTGAAACAGAGAAACAAGCGCCAGAGACAGTTGTTGGATGAGAGCAATCACATACATTGTGTAACTGCATTATATAACCCTTCATCCCACCCTTTATATAGTCTCCTATATGTTTGCTTTTCAGATGCAGCCATGCAGCGAATGCAGTTCTTAACTGACCTTTCTCCAGTAATAGCCAAGGACTTTTCCTGAGTTAGTGCTTGTGCTAATTTATCGTGGCACAAAGGCACAGTGAACTGTGACAGCCCCATGGTATCACTCCCAGCCGAGCACACGTACACCGCAGCAAGGCTTTCTGCAGAGAGGAGTTATCCCAAAATCTCTGGAAAACTCTCCCAGGTAGATAAGTCCTAATTTAGGGCCACGTTCCTGTCTTGAGAGTCAGTTTGGGAAGAATGATGGAGATGCATAAAAGGAACAATAAACATATGAGCCATGAAGGTTGCCATGGATAGTGGAATGGGGAGTACGCCAGGCTGATATGACAGGGCAGCTAAATAAAGTGGAATTGACACAGTCAAAGACCTTGAAACATACAGCACAAAATAAAACATTTCCCCAAAAGACAGATCACTCAATTAAAATAGAAAAAAACTCTGCCATTTCTTGGCAGAATGAGCTGTAAATCTCTGTAAGAATAGAGACAGCAACGTTCTTCTCAAGTTAAGCTGAAGGGTAATAAATCTGCAGGTAATTCTCAGGGCAACCATTCAGCACAAGGAGGGACAAAGGTCCACAGGGCTCTGGAGCCTGGCGTGCAGCTTCTCCTGCTTGTAGCACCTAGATGCAGCTTGGAGAAGTATGCCCCAAGTTGGGATAACAGGATGGCTTTTGGGTACTGCAGAGCAGATGGGACCTATGTACTAAAGCTACAGGTGACTGCAAAAGGTATGTGGCCTGTTAGTCCCAACAGGCTGCTTAGGAGAAAATTTAAGAACTGAGGGTTTCAGCTGAAGCATCTCTGGTGAAACCCAATAGAGCTTTGACACACACTGTAGCTGCTTTCATAGTGTGTTTAATTATCTGACGTCATTTCAGTGGCTGGGGAGCTGCAGCTGGAGCAGGAATCAGTGAATCTCAGGCAGACAAAGGGGAGTGATTTCCTTGGGAGATGCTCGGGACTGAATTTTTCTTAGCAATGTTGTGAAACATGCCCAGGACTGCTACAATTTTGTCCAGGCTTCTTTCAGCTGCCCTCAGACTGACAGCAAGACAATCCTTCCTTTCTGCTGGGGAAAATGTTATTCTTCTAGGAAGATCATAGAATCATAGAGTCATTTAGGTTGGAAGAGTCTCTTAGGATCATTGAGTCCAACCATCAGCCCCACTCTACAAAGTTCTCCCCTACACCAGATCCCTCNAAGGGGTGGCCTCACCAGTGCTGAGTACAGGGGGACAATCACCTCCCTACCTCTGCTGGTCACACTATTTCTAATACAAGCCAGGATGCCATGGGCCTTCTTGGCCACCTGGGCACACTGCTGGCTCATGTTCAGCTGCCTGTCAACCAGCACCCCCAGGTCCTTTTCTGCCAGGCAGCTCCAGCCACACTGCCCCAAGCCTGTAGCGATACATGGGGCTGTTGTGGCCCAAGTGCAGGACCTGGCACTTGGCCTTGTTGCTGCTCAGGCCATTAACATCGGTGCATCCATCCAATCTATCCAAGTCCCTCTGTAGAGCTGCAAATGGTGGGAATGCTCCCCTACATTGCTGTAAACCAGTGGTGGTCTCTGTGGTTGGGGAAACTTCTGCCTACGCTTCTGAGTCAAGGCCATGCCAAAGAGGGAGGAGAGGAACTGATGAGCCTGGAGGATTTCTTTACACATTGTCTATCATCTTGCTTATTGGGAAGCTCTGGATACAGCAGCATTTCCTTTAGCAGCTGCAGCAATCCCATCCCAGCCCATATCTCCAGCACAATCTGGTCCTAAAATAGCCTGTTCCTCTGCACAGAAGTAGGAGATCTCATTTTGAAAGCATTTCCTCTGCTGGTAGTCTCCCAGCTTTTACTCACGGCGCTGGTATCCAGTACTGCTGTGGCGAACAGGAAGTGATGCCCATGCAGAGGGAGGAAGGGTAGGGACCTGAGGAGAGGAAAAAAATCATGTGCCTTTGCAATGTGGGAAGCGGGAGAGACTAAGGTGGCAAAGGGCCACCATGCGAGAGGCAAGAGGTGCGGTGCTGCCTGGAGAAGGATGGTGGGTGGCCTTTGGGTAGATGGACACAACCCATGCAGGGTGCTTCTGCACATTGTTACATCAGTCCACAATCAAAAGCACCAATTGCTTCCAGGGCCTGGCCAAAAGCCAAGTGAGAGGTAATGCAGGGTACATCTCCAAGGTCTTGTCCCGTTCCAGTGTCTTTTTCAGGATCTCAGCTCAAATTCTTACTTTCAGTCACTTTACTCGGAACCTTTGGTCCACAGTCATTCATCCTTTTCCAGCCCGTTTCCCTCACCTCATATTTTCATGCTACATTATGAATATTAAGCTATTACTTGCCACCTCTCCAAACTGTAGAACTTTATATATGTGTATCTGTAGGTTCTTGAATGTATGACCACGGTTTCTGATTTCAGCCCTGAGTTTCAGGAGCAAGTTGCCCAGCATTGCACAGGCCTCTGGTAGATGCACCCCAAGCGGGATTTATCTCATGTCCCTAAAGAGAACACACACACACAAATTAATAGTCATTATTAAATTAATATTCATACTCATTCTCTGTGGTGATTTATCTTCATAGAATTGGTTTTGGCACTGTCCATTTCCTTCCCTCTTGGACCCATCCCTTGCTTTTCCTTCTGATTAATGTGTTGATATAAGGCTTCAGGTAAATGGCCAAACTTTCATTTGTCTGTCTTTTAAACTAATGGTTTCTTCATGGCTAATCAGCTCTGTCTTTATTATGAAAATCTTTCGGTATTTCACACTGTAGGGACGTGACTGCTGGCAAAGTATTGCCCCTGTAGACCATAACACCAAAGAACGTGCCATCTTCCTTCCCAGTCTGAACTCCCGTGGCCTGGTCTGGCAGGAGCTCACCTCCTCCTTTCCCATCCACCTGCACCGCGTGTGACAGACAGGGATGGATTATTCTCTGTGAGGAGGACAATGTGAAGCTCTGAGTTTGCCTTTTCTCTTGTTTCCTCTGCTAGAATGATCCTGTGAAATAATTTTTCTAAAAACCAGTCTACTTCCCCGGTGATTTACTTCGGTAGCAGAAAGCACTTTCTAGTAAAGCATTTCTTTAAGACTGGTGTAAGGCTGTTTAAATGCAGTCCAGGTGTCAGAAAACAAACTTCTGCCTTTTATTAAAAAAAAACCAACAACAAATCCTTTCCTTCTTCAGAGTCCCTCTCTGGGCAGCATCTGGAAACAAGAGTCTAATTGCTGATCCTGAACAGAACCCAGTGAAATCCTCCCTTGGCAGGGCACTGGAGCTTGACTGTAAACCAAAGGCCCTAAGATCTCCTCATTTTAGCCAGATCTTTGCTCATCCCATGATTGCTGCTGCCTGGGCAAGGCTGGAACGGTCACCCAGCACCCTTTGGTGTGACTTGCTCACTGTAAAACCCCAGAGCAGCCTCAGCAGCGAGGCAGTAGCTGTGGATGGTACAGGAGGGGGGTGAGGAATTGCTTGGGAAGCGGTGGGACTTTGGCACCACACCAGAGCCATCTGCGAAGTGGGGGAAATCCCACTGGGGGTGAGGAGGTGACTGACTTCCTGGCAAAATAACCTGCTCCAGCTGCACTGTGTGACATGAGCGGCGAGAGGTGGACAAGCTTGGCACTGTGTGCGTCCTTTCCACCTCATCTGCACTTCAGCTTGGCTCTGCCTTCGCTCACAAGGCCCCCCCACAACCTGAGAAAGGGTTGTTTCCCTGTGTTTCCTTCTCTATTGTGCCTCAGAAGGAAAGAGGTTCACAGCAAGGGCTTCAGTGCAGACCCACACAGCAGGAAAACGTCTGCAGTGATATAAAAATAGTTTGAGGCAAAAAGAATACCCCTCAGATTCTTGAAGCTCCCCTACATCAGAGGTAGACGTGGGCTTGAACTGAATTTTGAAGAGAAGAAGTGATTAGTGCAGGCATCACGGAAAACAACTGGGGTGTGAAGCTCTGAAGAGCTCCTGGTTGAAGGGAATATCCAGCATCTCCGGCTCTCCAAATGTAAATAGGAAACAGTCAAAAAATCTTATCTCTAGTTTGCAGCTAATGAAAATACTATTCTCTCCTGGGAGCCAAGTCTCTGCTGTAATTTTAATGCATTTTCTTAGGTTTTCCTTAGCTGTGACTGATTTGTGCTGTCAGGTGTGCCTTGCTTTGCAGTTAAAAAGCATACCTGAACTGCTACAACCTCTAGCCAGAATATTTAAATGAAACCACAGCTCAACGCCTGTCAAGTGAGGGGACAGCACTCTGGTACTCTCCTGCTCTGCTGAGCGATGGGGACAAGCAATCTCTGCTCCTGTGGGAGCCTGGAGGCCATCCTTCTGCCCCCCCCCTACATGGGCCAGGCACAAACAGCACCTTGACTGTGAGCAGAAACCATTTCAAAGCCAGATCTCAGCGGTGGTTTGATCCAGCGGGGAGTGCAGTGCCCTTCCCCTCCCCGAATCTGTACAGTTTGGAAAACACACTGAATCACACCTACCTTTTTTTTATAGGCTATATCCTAAAACAAGTCTGAATATATATAATTACATACACACATATTAAAAATATATATAAACATATAAATACATATAAGGATATATTTAATAATAAATTTGTAATAATATATAACTTTAAAGACTTCACCCACTGCTTACTATGGTTGTATTCACATCATGTATTAAACCTAGGCCTGTTGATCACACTGGGAAACCTCTGTCCCCAGGCCCCAGCGCCCTTTAGCCAAGGGTCAAGTCTTTAGGAGACCCCAGGGTCAGAACTTGGTGGGGTGGGGCGGGATGGCACCGAGCTGCTCCTAATTGCTGTTCAGCTGCTACTTCCTCTGGTTCAGCTGATCCCTGAGCTAAGCTCTGCTCAATGATCCAGGAGACAGAGAAGTGAGAGGGCTGGAGCAACTCACAAGCAAACCCAGCCTCAGCTGGGCAGCCCACCCTGCAGGGCTGGCTTAATATATACAGTGGACATACCTTCTGGTGCCTAGGACAGACTGAGTAACACAGACTACTGAGTTCATGACAGCAATTCAGGCCACCTGCTACCAATGACTACTAGGCCATGGGGGCCAGGCTCTGCCAAGCCTGGGTAGGAGGTCTGCAAGCTGGTGTTAGAAGTTATTTGAGATGCTGTAGTAATGCAGTAACATGCTTTAAGTGTGCTGCCTTCTGCACATAATTTGGGACCGGGACGGCTGTTCCCATCTGTGTGCAAAGGAGCTGCAGTGTGTCACTTCAATAAAACTAAGGAGAGTTTCCATGTAGGTATTCAGTGCCACCTAATGTTGTATATTTGTATACGGGAGGGTAAGCAGGGATTTGGAGGAGGGCCAAAGATGAGTTTGCACATGATTTACCCCTAATGTTAGGCATGTGACTTGCTGCCTACAAAGGGAGGTGTTGTTCACCCTTAACTGTGTCTGCATTGTTCCCGCAGCTGAGCATAAACAAATGACTGTGCGTTTGTTTGCAAACATTAACCCTGCAGAGCAGGGAGGCTACTTCCACCAGAGCCGGGTCTGGGGCAGTGACTACTAACTCCTTGAAAAGCACAAAAAGGTACAGATGTGACTGACATAATTAGCATCACAACAAGGAATGCTTTTCTACTGGGAACGCAGCCAAAGGAGGTTTTCTTTCTGTCTGCAGAAAGTTGTCAGCCCCTCCCTCTGTGCCCCCTTCTGTAGAATTTATTTTCTCTAAGCAGGGCAATGAAAAGCAGGTTTTGCAAATCTACCTGTCTGTTCTTGCTTTTTGTCACGGAGATCAAAGACCTAGGTGCTTCCTGAGTTCAGCATCAAATCCCACAGAAAAATCCAGTCAGTGCTAGACTCTAGAAGAAGAGGTTGCATTTGGAAGTTCTGTACTGCCTGGAAAGAGACCTTCAGAGAGTGAAACAGTTGCTATTTTTTACCATCAGGGCACTTTCAGTCTGGCTGGTGAGTCTTTCTCAGACACTGGCTGGAGTTTAATTGCTTGTTTTCTGGTTGGTTTCCTAGGGAGACTTGCAGAACCACAGCACCTGATGGATTTCCCCCCATCCTTTCTTCTCTCACTAATAAAGTTTAAATCTGTTTTCAGTCAAACATGATAGAAAGGCAAAACGTTGAACAGAAGTTCATGCCACCTTTGTGAAAGCAGGCAGATGGGTAGAAAATAAAGCACCTGTAAGCACACATCATGAGGCAGAAGCTGGAAACTCACACATCATTGGAGAATCCAGGTGGGAGGGACGTTATGAAGATGCTGCTGTTGTGGGAAAAGCTTCACTTGGTGATTTCGCTTCTTTAAATATGGAAGTCGGTCAATCAGGACACAAGTCTCCAGGAAACCAGGAATCACTGATGCTGGTGCTCAAAAATTGCTTGTGCAAGTCTTTGCTGGTGGCTAGAAAGACCTCTCTGTGCAGCTGGTTTAAAAAAACCTACTCCACAGCCATGACACTGCTTCCTTTCAGAAAAGGCTGTGTGTCAACATCACATGCTACAAATGCAGCCTGACCTTTGAAATAATTAATGTGGTACTTAATAAAACATCCAAATTTCCTGCTTTAATCAGAGGTTCTCAAAGCCCTTTGCACATGTTAGGAAGTGATCCCCATGGATGAGGGAAGCCTTCTCATTCTCATTTTACAGGGGACAAATCTGTGGCAAGTGGGTAAAATTGTTTGCTCAGGGTCACAGGACAGGCTGGAGAAGGAAGGGGTTCCAGCCCTGAAAACACACAAGGAGGGTGCAGCAGACACAGGGTTGTTTGGCCAGTGCGCATCCACCCCATTGTTGCCACACACCTGGTCCCACCTCCTCAGTTCCCATGGTTTAGGTGCCCAGCACAAGAGTTTTTGAGCTCTGGCTCTGTGGTCTTTGCAGCTGAAGAGCTGAGAACTGTTAAGTCATGTACAATCAACTTCAGCTTTTATTTTGTAATGTAGCTGCTACACCTCAGTAAAATCCATGAAGACTGCTGTTTGCCAAAGGCAGCAGGGTTAAGGCACGGCCATTTCAGTAGCCAGTGGCACTCAAGAGAGACACATCCAGCCAACTATGGGTCAAGTGATCAGGTATAAATGGACACAGCTGAGCAGAGCCAGCTCACTTTCAACTTTTTGGAGTTTTTTGAAGGCTCCCCTAAAGGGGGCCTAGAGGAAAGATGGGGAGGGACTCTTTATCAGGCAGTGACGTGACAGGACAAGGGGTAACAGTTTTACACTGAAAGAGGAGAGATTTAGATATCAGGCAGAAATTCTTTCCTGTGAGGGTGGTGAGAATCTGGCTTAGGTTGCTCAGAGAAGTTGTGGATGTGCCATGATTGGAGGTGTTCAAGACCAGGCTGGATGGGGCTTGAGAAACCTGGTCTGGTGGGAAGTGTCTCTGCCCATGGCAGGGGGGTTGGAACCGGATAGTCTGTAAGGTCCTTTCCAACCCAAACCATTCTATGATTCTATGAAATCTAGACTGGAGGTAGGTACATCTTTATGAGTTATACGAGTGTTACAATGGAGCTTGTGTCTCAGCTCAGGATGGGACATTCCCAGGAGTTTTGGAAGCCGAGTGACCCCAAACACAAGGATGGATGAGGTGTAGGTGATTGCAGCATCTGGCAGCCCTCGATGACAGAAGATCTTAACTATTCCCTTGACCTAAATGCTACAATTTGCCGGGTCCGTTATAGGCGGGAGATGGTCTGAACACGGCTCCTAGTGGTTAAAAGCACCCATGACAAGTTTTATTTGAGCTTTGCTAGAGTTCTGAAGCTCTTGAAAAATCGCATGAGGAACACTTCCCTTTCCCTAAAGATACTCATTGTAATCTCCCTTCAGTTTTATAATTTGATTTTTCACCCTTGCTAGAATGCTTGGACTTCCTCTGCAATGAGGTGAGGAACAGGCTGCAAACACAGAAGGATGGATAGTGCCCTGAGTCGTGGCCATCACAGCGTGTTTTAGATAAGTCATTTAGCCTTTTCCTCTCTGTCTCCCCATTTGTTCACTACTGGGCACGCTGCATCTTGGAATATGAGCCACAGAAAACAATCCCATTGTGACTGAAGCAATAAAAAGCTGAAATGAAAAGGTAATCCTGCCCCAAATTGCTTTTGAGGTATGAGACAAGAAACAGCAGATGGATACAGGCAGGGAGGGGAATTTAAGGCTGCAGTGAAGCACTACTGATCAGCGAGACAGGCAGGCAGCACGGGGCTGTTACCAAGGCTTTGGTATTGTGGCAAAAGAAATGTATTTTAATGATGGATTTAAGAAAAGTTAATGAGAGAGCTCTGTAAATATTTTTGTAAGCCCAAAGCATAACAGGAAGCATGAAATCGATTGTTTGAAATCTTACAGTAACTAATTTGGGTAGTAAGTATGATATCCATGAATTCGTAATGGAGGTTATGAAGGTTAATTCTTAAGCATGTCTAAGTGTGTTTAAATACCATTGAAGAGTGGAGGATTGTTAGATTAATCATTCCAGGGAAAAGCCATAGAATCATTTTAAAGAAAGGCAGCATGATTTTAGACAGGCAGTAAGTGAAGAAACTGGAAGCTGCCAGGCCACAACCTTCTGATATGAGCAGAGGAGGTCATTAACATGAAAATTGCCAAAGGGACTTCTTAGCAATTGCAGACTCTGCCATATCAGATGGGGTTGTATTCTCATTTGCAGAGGCTGCAATACTGGTTGTGACTGCTCTGACTCCAGTATTGATGTGTGTGCTGACTTCAGGAAGTAAAAGACTTCAACTGGGGACCAGAGAACTACTCACCTGTGTGTTGGTGTAAAAGAACTAAAATACACAGCAAGACTTTGAGCCAGCAGTTACTGTCAGAGCAGTGAGAGCCTGTCTCAGCACAAGTGACGTCACTAGAATGAAGGAAGCATCATACCTAAAACCAGTGCCACATACAAAAGGACTAAAGGACTGCAACATTTAATCTCACAAAGCTCCTCCAAGTCATTTCCTCACCCAGCTCACTGACCCTGAATCCTCCTGGTCTGCTCTCTGCAGGGAAGACAACTGGGAGGACCACTGTGAAAAAGGCTTTGTATGAAGTCAGTTATTCATGACATGCAGCAGCAACTACAATGTATTTCCTGAAACCCAGATCCTCTGGTTTTGTATCCTTTTGAATTACTGCAAAGATTTGTCTGTTATTATGCTTTAAACTTATGAAATTTTATCTGTCCTAGTTTTAAGCACTGAATTTGAGGTTGTCAAAACTGATCTTTTTCAAGAAGCCTTTAGAAGGATTTGTCTAAGTGTGATTTGTGCAAGATGAGTCAGGCCCGAGCAAATGTGACCCCTCTGTGCCCTGTTCCTGGCTAGACAAAAGCAGTTGCCTGCAGCTGTGTCCATCTTGCCCTCAAAGGATTTTTAAAATGCCACTTGACATGCTGAATGCATTTGAATGAATATTTGCTGTCATTACCAATTGAAGTAACTCCTGCCTTCCCCTCATGACCTTCAGAGCTGGAGTGCCATGGCAGAACAGCACTCTTCCTCTTTCAGACAATGGTAAGTCTGATCGCTCTATACCGAAAAGGAAGTTTACGACATGAGAAGTGTTTCCTCTCGTTATGATCTGTTACACGATCGGTGTAGACATCACAGGGAACTAATTTAACAAGTCCTAAACTCTAGTTTCAGGCTAGTTCAAACACGAGCTCCCTCTGTGGCTGTGGACACGTGTTGTGGTGTTTTATCAAGTCCAAAATTTTAATGTCTCACTGAAAATCAAATAGACCTTTTTTTTTTTAGAGAATCTGGAACTTGGTCTACCAAGAGTTAAGTGGTAGTGGACAACAGAAGCTGGGGTTTTCTCAGCTGGAAGACACTGCACATGGAAAGGAAGATCAAAGAAGCACTTCGTGATGGGGAAAGCCCTGATCTCAGTTCTAGGAAACAGTAGACTTCAAGTATGCCCTTCGGAGAAGACAGAACTCTGATTTCAGTGTGTACACATGCAGGCAAGGAACAAATAATTACAGCTTTTCATCCTCTGTTATCAGCACTGCCAGCGAAGGGAAGTCCACAGTTCACCAGCATTTTATCTGACTTCTGCTTTGCAGAGAAAGGATAAGAAATTTCCCCCCGAGCTTCCTCAGAGATGTCTTTGGCTGCCAAGAAGCTGTGATGGCCACACACCTCCAGCTTATATTGAATAGAACCTCAGTCAGATAGACACCATTTCTGAAAATTTCTCTTAAGCTACTTCCAACTCAACATATGAAAACAGAGTCACAATCAGCAGCTACTTCTGAAATTCCTTGCCTCCATTTAGGATGCACTTACATTCCAAAGCCAGAATGAAAGAAGAAAGTACACTCTTCATTTGTGCTAAGAGAAAAGATAAGCTGGCTGCGGTTTTAAATGAGGGGAATGGTTTTATCCTCAAGTTTCCTCAAGTAAATATTTATTTACTACTAAGGCAGGTTAAAAACTGCAGTTGCCACATTTCGGGCAGTTTCAGCTCAAACCCTCCAGCCCAAGTTAGGAATATACATTTTTCTCCCTTCCAAACGGACATATTTTGAGCTGCCTTATTTTGAAATGATTGCTTCTTACCTGTTCCTTCACAGGTACGTTTATGGGTTAACACTTGCAGAGACTTTGAAAGAAGTCATCGTTTATTAAATTTGAAGATTGGGAGTAGCATAAAAGACATCTGGCCCAGCCTCTTACCTGCCCCATTCACAATGTTTGCTTGCTTTGAACAGATGGAGCAAGGTAAATAAGCTGGTTAAAAATAAATCATGTGGAGATGTGGAGATATTGTACCTGCTTTTTCTGTCCCGAAGGTGAAACAAAGCAGCAGAGAGCTCAGGTCCTGAATATCAAGGCATGATGGCAGGCAACACCATTTGCCTGACAGAGAAGAAAGCAGTGCACTGATTCTTCCCATGTGATCTTACAGAGGTGAGTCAAGGTGAAGAGAGGTGCAGATACAAGTATTTTATTTGTAAACTAGAGGAACCAAGTACTAGCATTACTATGCATCACATGGAAAACACTGCCAGTACTATGCCACACAAATGGTCTGGGAGGGAAGGGAAATCCAGCTTGTCATTTTTTGAAATAGAAATCTTGGACTAATCTTTCAGGCAGAGCCATTTGCTAGTCTTAGCAACTTGTTAGCAGGTAAAAACAGGTGAAAAAACCCCTATGTAATGTAGCATCTTCTTATCGACCCAGTGAGAGCCTAAGCACTGAATGAGCAGAAGATATCAAGCATGGGATTTTTTTTTCACCCGAGTATTAACTGGAGAGAAGCAGATGTGCAAATGCTTCTCGAGAAATTTGCAACTTCTTATATGTATTTATTAGGTATTCTGGTATCTCTGTTCTCATATCAGAACAGTTAAGCTGAGATTTGTCACATCAGACTGTAGGTACCAACCAAAGTTGAAATCCACTCTCAGCTCCTTTTGTTCTCGGTGGTGTCTTCATCCCACCATCAGCTTGATTCCTGGTGTAAGTTGCTCCACGGTTGTTATGAGGCACATTTTCAAAAATGAGGCACATTTTCAAAAACAACTTATCATTTTTACACTCTGGTGTGTTTAAGCAGTATCTACAAGCCTGACACACAACAGGCTGGAGGGAAAAGACTTGCTCTTGCCTGTTAACACGTAATCAGTGGCAGTAATGCTCAGAAATTCTAATGGTTGTGTTGGTAACTTGGGGCTGGTTTTGGGAGACGGGGAATTTCTGGTTAGGGAGCTAAAGGTATTTTCTCATACCATGTTTGTCCACACCATTGCTAGTGAAAAGCAGCCCTTTCCACCTTTGTTTGCAGTTTCATGGTCTGCATCCAGCATGGTTGCACACGCTTAGAAAGACAGGTTGCTTCCAGGTGAACCTTACATGTCGACGGTGTGTCACAAACAGCTGTCATATCTGTCATATTAGATACATCAGTAATAATAAAGCATTTCCCCTCTTTTCCTTGGAAAAGTCATGTTTCCATCCAAGCTTTTTTTGTTTATCAACTCACCCCTTGTTTTTCCCTATTCTTTACGTGCAGTTAGTGCTGCTGTATGTTGCAAGCAAGGGTGGCTAGATCTGGTGGTGTGAATCTAAAGTGACACATTTCATTTGGCATTGCTAATTCCTTAGCTGTCATCTGGGCCTGTAACTGTTCTGCAGCTGCTGCATTTTTGGAGCTTCTGTTTGATCCACAAGTGCCCAGTTTTGAAACATTCAGAGCAGGTTTTATTAACACATGTTGATAAACGCTGCACAGTACTCACCAGTGAATGTGTGCAGCCTTTTTCCAAGAGTTTTTTTGTTTGTTTCCTTTTTCCTTCCATCCTCAGTGCTATCAGAAGTATCTTTTTTCCATCTTCTGGAAAAAATAGTGAGAGCAGAGGATTAAAACTCACAAAGAAAGCAGGTGCAGTGGAGGAAGGGAGACAACAATGATGCCCACTCACCTTTGTGTGTGAAACCAGTCTGTTCTTCACTTTGGAGTAATTCATTCTGGTTTGCCATCAACTAGTATTGCCTTCTTACTGGGTTTTCTTGGTTTTGTTAACCCTGTTGAGAAACAGTCTGTGTTACACTTCTGTACTGTGCTTGTATTTATTCACCCAAAAGATCAGCAAAGAACTTACACTGATGATTGAAAATTATATTATTTCCTAATTAAATTAGGAAATTATTAAATGCTTTGAGTGATATCAAATGATTTAAGCAGCCTGTCTAGCCGTAAATAGAAATGCAAGGCTTTCTTTCACTCCTATTTTCCTCAGCATTCTATGCAAAAACTACTGGCATTGAAACCTGTTTGCATCATTCCGATGGTTTCAGAAAGAGGTTCAGGTTCACTGTGGTACTGTGATGCCCATGAGCCAGCACTGTGCCCTCATGGCCAAGAAGGCCAATGGCATCCTGGGGTGTATTAGAAGGGGGGTGGTTAGTAGGTCACGAGAGGTTCTCCTCCCCCTCTACTCTGCCCTGGTGAGACCCCATCTGGAATATTGTGTCCTGTTCTGGGCCCCTCAGTTCAAGAAGGACAGGGAACTGCTGGAGAGAGTCCAGGGCAGGGCTACCAAGATGATGAAGGGAGTGGAGCATCTCCCGTAGGAGGAAAGACTGAGGGAGCTGGGTCTCTTGAGCTTGGAGAAGAGGAGGCTGAGAGGTGACCTCATGAATGTTTATAACTATGTAAAGGGTGAGTGTCAGGAGGATGGAGCCAGGCTCTTCTCAGTGACATCCAATGATAGGAAAAGGGGTAATGGGTGCAAGCTGGAACAGAGGAGGTTCCACTTGAATATGAGGAAAAACTTCTTCACACTGAGGGTGAGGGAACACTGGCAGGGGCTGCCCAGGGAGGTTGTGGAGTCTCCTTCTCTGGAGACATTCAAAACCCGCCTGGAGGTGTTCCTGTGTGACCTGCTCTGTGTGTTCCTGCTCCAGCAGGGGGATTGGACTGGATGAGCTTTCAAGGTCCCTTCCGATCCCTGACATTCTGTGATTCTGTGACACACGTATTTTGATGTGTTAGCACTTTGTACTGTGAGGCACGGAGCACAACACTTCCTCAACACTGCTGAGCACAGGCTGAGGGGATTTGGTAACAGTGGAGATCCAGTACAGTTATCAGCAGGCACCTCCTGGTCCCTTATGCACCTGATTAAATCCCACTATGAATCACTATACCGTGTTATTCATGTGCTTAAAGTGACCCAGACGTGGGTGCAAACGGCTTGTCAAGTTCAATACTTGCTGCAGTGGGTTTGACCTTGGTTGGCTGCCAGATGCCAGACCCTCACCCAGCCAATTTCTCACTCCCCGCCGTCAACAGGATGGGAGTGGAATTAAGATGAAAAACTTCACAGGTCAAGATAAGGACAGGGAGACCACTTTCTATCTACTGTCACCGGCAAAACAGACTTGACTTGGGGAAAAAGACTGCAATTTATTGCTAATTAAAAATAGAGCAGGATGGTGAGAAACAAAGGTAAAGCTACCAAGAACATTCACTCACTCTCCCTTTTTCCCAGGCTCAACTTCATCCCTTCCTTCTCAACTCTTCTACCTCCCCCTGCTCCATTCAGTGCAGGGGGATGGAGAACAGGGGTTATGGTTAGTCCATGACATGTTCTCTCTGCTGCTCTTTCTTCCTCATGCTCTTCCCCTGCTCCGGTGTGGGATTCTTCCCACAGGATACAGTCCTTCAAAAACCTCCTCAGGGTGGGTCCTTCCCACAGATTGCAGTTCTGCGTGAACTGCTCCAGCATAGGTCCTTCTCNACTGCAATTTATTGCTAATTAAAAATAGAGCAGGATGGTGAGAAACAAAGGTAAAGCTACCAAGAACATTCACTCACTCTCCCTTTTTCCCAGGCTCAACTTCATCCCTTCCTTCTCAACTCTTCTACCTCCCCCTGCTCCATTCAGTGCAGGGGGATGGAGAACAGGGGTTATGGTTAGTCCATGACATGTTCTCTCTGCTGCTCTTTCTTCCTCACGCTCTTCCCCTGCTCCGGTGTGGGATTCTTCCCACAGGATACAGTCCTTCAAAAACCTCCTCAGGGTGGGTCCTTCCCACAGATTGCAGTTCTGCGTGAACTGCTCCAGCATAGGTCCTTCTCATGGAGTACAGTTCTTCAGGAACAGACCTAATGTGGGTTCCCAGGGGCTACAGGTTCTGCCAGAAAACCCACTCCTGTGAGGACTCTCCAAGGGCTGCAGCTTCCTTCAGGGGACATCTGTGTGCTCTGGCATGGGGTCTTCTATGGACAACCCATGGTCTTCTCTATGGGCTGCAGGGGAAGCCCTGCTTTGGCACCTGAATCACCTCCTCCTTCTTCTCTGACTTTGGCATCTACAGTGTTGTTTCTCCTATTTTTCTCACTCCTCTCAGCTGCTGGATGTTTTTTTGTCCTTTCTTGATTATGTTTTCCCAGAGGTGCCACCAGCATTCCTGGTGGAATCAGTTGTGTCCTGTGGTGGGCCCGTTTTGGAGCTGGCTCTGTCTAATGCAAGGTCAGCCCTGGCCTCTTCTCAGAGAGACCATCCCTATAACCCGGCTACTGTCAACACCTGGACACGGACACCCAATATAACTGCTTTTATAAAACGTGGAATCAGATTAAAATTCAAGTTGGCCAGGGCCGCTTGAGGTCTCTAGCCCAATGCTCTGCTCAAAGCAGGGCTACCATGGAAATTAGATTAGGTTGCCCTAGAATTTCGAGACCAGGCTGGATGGAGCTTTGAGCAACCTGGTCTAGTAGAAGGTCCATGGCAGGGGGGTTGGAACTCTGATGATCTTTCAGGTCCCTTCCAACCCAAACCATTCTATGAATTTCACCACCTCTCTTTCTCTATTAAAAGGAAGAAAATGTGAATGGGTAGATGGCTGCATAGGGAAAGCCTAGTTTGCAATTCAGACTTAGCCATTACTGAGGGTGGCTGAATGCCACGAAACGAGGTCTGTGTTTGAAGAGAAATCAGTATTTCCATCCACACAGTTTGCAGTGGAAATCGTTCACATTACAGCAGTCATCGTTACCGCTACCACTTTCATTCTGCCTTGGGGCAGAACATCCAATGAGGGTGGGGAAAGATGGAGAGTGAAACCTTCCCTACGGCCAAGACTGTGAGTTTATACTGCATTTAGCAAAGGCTGGATCCTGATGGCTTTAATACTGGAGTATGAGTACTAATGACTTCTGTAGGAACCATCCTGAGCTCCATTGCCAAAGGTAACCATCACAGCTGACAGAGAAAATGACATGTAACTGAAGAAACTGATGGCCTCAGCCTCCTTCCTGACCTTCTTCTTTCACAGAAACCTCACGTGCTCTCCTGCTGCAAATCAGAAATCGTAACACAACAAAAGAAAATAAATGGTGTGTCGGGTATTTCCGTGGTGCTTTTGAGTGGCATTTGAGCAACAGGGTAAAAGCAACATTAACAAATGTTTTAAGGCCAGCCTGGACGGGGCTTGGAGCAACCTGGCCTGGTGGGAGCTGTCCCTGCCCATGGCAGGGGGGTTGAAACTCGATGGTCTTCAAGGTCTCTTCCAACTCGAACCGTTCTATGATCCTATGATTCTATGAAACGTTAAGTGCTGAAACCAGAGGATACCAATAACCCCTGTTTTTCAGGTACAGCTCATTCAGGGTTACCATCACCCCAGGGAACCTGAATACTGTCATCTGGAGTGAGGACAGATGCCTGTCTGAGACTAAGCACCTCCTGAATAGGTGAAGGAGAAGACCTGGGCTAGAAAACTCATGGGGAAACCACCAAAAGCTGCTCCTTAGGTGCCAGCAACCTCTAAATTTTCATCTCGTACTCCTCCTCTCTTTTCCTTGCTGGCAGCTGGAGGGGTAAGCACAGCTTTTCAGAGCTCTGCCACAGACTGCAGAGGTAGCCATGGATGTTCTGTTATCGTAGGGCTGGCATGTGTCTGGAGCTGGCTTTGCTGCCTGAAACGAGGCTATTAGCAAAAGATAGTAAGGGGAAAATGTTGCCCGATGACATAAGCGAGCTGCAGTTAGAATTAAGACGAAAGCAAGGTTGCAAATCCTGCATATTTATGCAATCACTTGTCTGGAGGATGTTGCTGTTCTATTTAAGTTCTGATATTTATTTTAACTTAGCAGAACTGAACACCATCTGTACTCAGCGAATAAAGACAAAACAAGCCCATGTTGCTTGGCTGGTTGTTCTGTAAGCTCCCTGGAGAAAAGACTGTGCCAGCGGTCCATAGGGCACCCTGCATCAATGGTGTTTCAAGCCCCCATGAGGCACCTAGGTGTTAAAAGAGAGAAATCAGAGTGAATAAATACTGTATGGGGGATTCAATAGCTGGCTCGGTGCTGAATTACAGATCCTGCTTAATGCCAAAGCTTTTGTGCTGTTTATGTTTAAGGTTTGCTTTTTGGCTGAGCTGAAAAACAGAAGGCTTGGCTGTCGTTATTTCACAAGCTTTAGATAAGTCCAGATCACGTGGAAACTCAATTTGAGGGTTGCTTTCTCCCAAACAAAATTTGTTGCTTTTTAAAGATGTTAATTTTTAAACAAATGCAGCCTTTACAACTTATTGTAAATACTTAGTGCAGCACAGTGCCCCGTAGCACTTTTCTCAGCACTGCTTTGTTAAGAGCCTCTTTTGATCCCTTCCTTGTTAACTCAGATTGGTCTTGTTGCAGTAACTCGAAAGCCTTCCTTCCATATTAAGATTCAAGTTTGCTCCACATCAAGAGACTGAATGTTTCTGGACAGTATGTAAATAAATTACTTTCTTTCCTTTGAAATCTTTATCATAATTACTTGATTTGCAGGGGTAATAACGCATGTCATTATGAAGAGGTGATCCTATCTCGTTCAAGTCAGTCAGGTCTCTACTGGTGCTGCAATGTATTGGCAGCAAATCGCTGTAAGAAAGCTTCTGTGAAAAATCTTGTTAAATTTGGGAGAAAACCCAAGGAAAATATGAATTAAAGAATAGACTTGGCAGGAAAATCTGTTCATAGATTCATTTCTGAACTCCATTAATGTGCTTTCTTAATTAAACAATGCTGCCTTCTTGTAACTAGAGCTAAGGAAAGACAGAAAAGGCACAACAAATGTTATTGAAGCTAGAAGCATGTACTCTGGTCATTAACAACACATGGATTCTATCAGTGTATGATCAACTTCTTGACCTATAAGGAACTCGCAGTGCCTGAAGAAAGGCCTGAAAGCGAATGCCTCGCGTGGTTGGGCCAAACTACACATTCCTTGCATGCCTTAAAAATTACCTCACCTTTGGGGCAACACGGGACAGTACAGAGGAGTGACTGATGTATTTCACATTTCACATTAAAGTCACTTTCAGCCATGTTTGGTGAAAGCGCCAAAGTGCAATCTGTTGAAAGATGTAAACCAGCTTCCTTTTAAAACAATGGCAGAACTTTAACAAAAGAAATACCAGAAAGCAATTGGTTATTGTGGTCCTGCTGTTATCCACATGCCTTGGATCAGTGCCCTGCTCAGAGGAACGCCTCCTGCCCTCAAAACGCCTCCGGCCCTCAGGCATTTACAGTCTTAAGGTTGCAACGCAATAAGGAGTCGTGTGGGCTTGATCTCGAAGAGGAAACCAAGGGCTGAAGGCTTAATTTTAGAGAAGATGCAGCGAGTGAACTTGCCAACACTGAACACGTGGATGAGAACAAACCTAATAAGAAAATATGGTTGTTTAAGCTTTCGGTCTTTGTAATCCGACAACTCAAAAGAAGTCTGTCTCATTCAGCCAGGACTTAAAAGTACTGACTGTATTCTCTCTGTGGAAGTGAGAAATGTGTTTCCAAAGCCAGCTTGGGCTATACTTTCATAAAAATAGATGTAATACAAGCTCTGAAAATTCTGTATATTTTTCTATTACAGAATTTACTTTCAATAGGTGAACAGCTTTGGTGACAGTATTACAGAAGCTATGAGCAGTGTTTTCTGAGTCACTGCTTCTCTTAAGAGGAAGCCTTCCCAAATCACATCAAGCTCTTTTCTCACTCTAGTATTCAAAAATTGCCTTTGCATTCACAACAACTCTTGATAAAATAAAAGAACTTATTTTATTTTGACAACCATCATGAGCACTTCTGTAACATACTATAATAGTACTTGGTACCTGACCAAACTGGGGTTCTGATGTTGTGTGTGCTCTACAAACAGAAAAGCGATAGACACCCTTCAGAAGGATCATCTTATGTGAATGGAAGGAGGCCAGGCATCATAAACAGAATCACAGAATGATATGGGGTTGGAAGGGACCTCTGGAGATCATCTAGTCCAACAACCCTGCCAGAGCAGGTCTTCCTAGAGCAGGCTGCACAGGAACTTGTACAGGAGGGTTTGGAATCTCTCTAGAGACTCTACCACCTCTCTGGGCAGCCTCTTCCAGGGCTCTGCCACCCTCAAAGTAAAGAGGTTTCTTCTCTTGTTTAGATGGAACTTCTTACGTTGAAGTTTGTGCCCATTCCCTCTTGTCCTGTCCCTGGGCACCACTGAAAAAAGCCTGCCTCATCCTCCTGACACCCACACTTGAAGTATTTATAGGTGTTGATCAGATCCCCCCTCAGTCTTCTCCACACTAAAAAGACCCAAGTCCCTCAGCTTCTTCTCCTAAGAGAAATGCTCCAGACCCCTCATAATCTTTGTGGTCCTCTGCTATACCCTCTCCAGATGGGGCCTCATGAGGGCAGAGCAGAGGGGCAGGTGACCTTCCTCGACCTGCTGATCACACTCTCCATGATGCACCCCAGGATGCCATTGGCCCTCTTGGCCACAAGGGCACGTTGCGGACCCATAATCATCCTGTTGTCCACCAGGACCCCCAGGTGTTTTACCTCAGAGCTGCTCTCCAGCAGGTCAGCCCCCAACCTGTACTGGTACAGGAAGCTATTCCTTACCAGGTGCAGGACCCTACACTTGCCCTTGTTGCATTTCATCAGATTCCTCTCTGCCCAACACTTCAGCTTGTCCAGGTCTTGCTGTACGGCGGCACAGCCTCCTGATGTGTCAGCCACCCCTCACAGTTTTGTATCATCAGCAAACTTGCCGAGGGTACATTCCATCCCTTCATCCAGGTCTATTTCTGACACTTATTAATTGGACATGAGGTTAATCTTTGTGGAGTATGACCCTACTTTTATAATTTTCAGTCATTTTCATTTATGTCAGGTTACGTTACTTCACTACATTGAAAGGTAATCTTTTGGTGGTTTTCTCCTACTTTGAAGATTTGAGGTAATTCAACTCTGAAAAGTTCTCCAAACACCAAAGAAAAATAAATGGGAATAAGGAAAGACAGCACTAGATTCAGCTGTGCCAGAAAAGAAAGCCTAAGTTGCTCTAAAAATGATTTCTTAATATAACTTTGATGAATAATTCACCATTGTAGATGACATATTCTATCTGCTCTTCAACTAACCAGATACCCTACAGAAAACTGAAACAGCTATTACAGAGGAATAAACAAGAACCAGAGAAAACAAGACAGTGGGGAGACACTGTCAGTTAAGTTTTCCAACCCCAAAGTTGGAAATTCTTTTAAGTATTAGGAGACACCCAACATGGAAAAGAAGCACAAACTATTGGGTGGTATTTTTACCAGAATCCTCCCTCGTGGCAGCCCAGCGTGCCTGGTCTCACACCAGAAGTTGCCCCGTGGTGCCTTCATGCAAATCGGGGATTTTGAAGCAGTAAACGGGAGTTAATTATTTATGAGAAGTTACGTTCTGTCCAATTTCAGTCTTACATGACAGAGCAACATGTGCCTAATTGCTATATCTGACGTGTCAGGCAATATTTAAATATCCTCCTTTTATAGTGCTATAGAAGTACACCTAAAACTATATGATATGTTTAGCTATGCAAATGATTGAACTTTGTTCTCTGTCTGCTGCACTTTCAAATCTCTAAAAACCCTTGGGTGCAAACAAAATAATATGGGCTTAATTAATTATAGAATCAAAGACAACTCTTGTTTAGAATGGACCTTTGGAGGTCTCTAGTCCAGCTCTTTGCTCAAAGCAGCAATAATTTCCAAGTTAGATCCGGTTGCCCTGTTCCTCATCCAGCCAAGTTTCAAAAATCTCTAAAGAAGGAGATTACTCTGCCTCCCTGGGGAACCTGCTCAAGCACTTAAATCGCTCTCATGGTGAAAACCTTTTTCCTTATATTAAGCCAGGATATCCCTTGGTGCAACTTTGAACTGTTGCCTCTTGTCCTCCCACTGTGCGCCTCTGAGAAGAGTTTGTGTGGCTCGTTATAAGCCCTCTTCAGGTAGATGGCATCTCTCCTTAGCCTTCTCCTATGGCAGCTCCACCCTTCAGCCTTCCCGCAGAGTGGCATCCACAAGCTCACTGAGGAGGCCTTGCACTCCACGGTCCACATTTGTGATGAAAATGCTAAGTATTAATAGCCACAGTAACAAACATTGAGGAAAGCCACTCCTAACCAGCTGTTAGATTTCAAACTGTTCACCCCAGCCCTTTGAAACTGATGGTTCAGCCAATTTTCAGCCCCCTTGTGGTCCACCTATCTCATCCAGTTCTTCCCAGCTTGGCTACAAGGAAGCTATGGGAGATGGTGTCAAAACCTCGTGAGAAGGTAAATGACATCACCCGTCCTCCACTGAGTTGGTCAACAAGGAAAGGCACACAGGTTGGCAAGGCATGATTGCCCTCAGTAAACCCATGTGCACCACCTCCAGGCACCTTCTGCTTCTTCTGTGCTTAGAAATGGTTTCCATGAGGTCTAGCTCCACAGCGTTGCCCTGCTTGCCACAGAGCCAGCCTGAAATGCTGTCAAGTTAGAATAGTCTCACGTTATACATAACCTTTCTGGCTAATGCCTATGGATTTTCTTCTTCTTGTGCTTATATTAGACTGCTATAAAGGACAGTCACTGTATCCTGCCTTATTGAGGGTATTCTTGATGCATTTTTTATTTGGGGCTAACTTGAGGTCACTTGGAAGCCAGTTATTTCAGATGGAAAATACAACTGTTTGGTATTTCTGGTTGGATTCAAACCTGAATTAATCTTCTTCAACAAGTTTGTGAATATTTAAAAATGTGAATATTTAACAACCTTATCATATTTAACCAGTTCCCAAGCTTAGTGAAGATTGGCTTATATATAACAAAGTTAATTTCGTTTATATATGCTGGGTTTTTTTATAAAGAGAGTGATGGGGCAGCTACAAAAAGATCAAGAGGGAAAGCATTTGGCTTTTAGTATGTGTTTCACTAAGCTAACATTAATTACCAATGCAGTTCACTGGATTATGCTTGTGTCAAGCCATGAACTGATGACAGATCTTTTCGGAACACAGTAGAGGATCCCAAGAGATTCTTCAGATTCCAGGGTCAGAACCAAGTTTACTTCATTTTCTAAAAAAAGCAGTTATGCATGATAATATCTGTGTTGATGTATTATAAGGTTTCTTACATTGATGTACACAAGAAGCTCTTATACAAAAACTATTCCACCTGAAATTTTCTATTCTGTATCCCACCTTCTATCTTTGTGCACTAATCGACCTCTCCTCTCTTTTGTCCCATCACTTCAGTGATTCTGAACCTGCGCTTCTTCTATAGCACTGCCCTAAAAGGACAAATGTTACAGAGTCTTAATGCTATTATAAAAGCAGCTGCAAAACTATCAAAATCTCTTTGGCTGCCTGAGATTGTGCCAGATGGTAAAGATCTGGAAGTATAGTAAATGTCATGTTAAGCAAGTGGGATTTGAAGGACGTGTTATGCATCCCACATAAATAAAACACTGCTAAAACTGCCCCTAGAGTGATTAGATTCAGGAATAAGCTCTTCTGTAGCCTCAGGAATATCTCAGAATATCTACAACGCACAGTGTTTCTAATATTCAAAGCACTCACAGTAGTCTGGTTCTTTGCCAAGACCTGACAGCTTAGTGTCGCTACATTTCTCTAGATGTCGGGGCTGTGATAAAAGCTCAGCTTTCCCCTCCCCTCCCTGCCCACCCCCCGCCCCCGGGCTTTCAACAGATTTTTCTCAGAAAAATAAACCTACAGCCAGCGTCCTTATGAGAGATATAGAGATGATGAGGAATAAGTGTTGCATTGACACCTAAAGCTATTTCTTTGGGCTCAGTTATCCCATCACAAAAAAGTTACTGGTGTTAAATTGAAAGGTCATTGGGCTGCACCACTGGATGAGGATTTTCTCTGCTTGGTTGACTGGAATTCTAACATTTTCTTTCCTTCATATAAACATTTTTAGCCCTCTTGCTGTATTTGTACACAGAGTCCCTGAGAATGACATAATCATCCAGGTTGGAAGGAACCTGAGGCGACCTCTAAGTCCAAACTCCTGCTCAAAGCAGGGTCAGCGGTCAGGTCAGACCAGATCACTCATGGCTTTATTCAGTCTCTTCTTGAAAACCTCAGAAGATGGAGACAGCACAATCTCTAGACCTCTGCTCCAGTGCTCAACTACTCTGAGAATAAAAACCATTTTCCTTAAATGGAATCAATACTTCCCCCATTTCAGCTGTTTCTCTACCTCTGGCTGGGCACCTTCATGACGTGCCTGGCTCTGCCTTCTTGATGACCTCCCTGTAGGTACCAGGGCTGCTATTAGTTCCCCTGAAACCATCCCTTCTCCAGTCCTGTTGCCTCACTCTCTTCATAGGGCAAGTGCTTAATCTTGGCAGCCTTCTGCTTAAGTTGTTCCAGTTTATCCATGTCTGTATCCCTGTCTTGCACATGATTATCCTGCCGTCCTCTGCAGAAGCTTTTCTTAGGTTATGAGATGACAGTGGGGCTAAGGAGACTTTATCCTCCTCATTAGCCCACTGTTCCTCCCCGGTAGGGTACAAACACCAGGTCCCACGACAGAGCTGCACATGTGTAGTTATGGGCACCCTTCTCTAAGATAGGGTTCTAAGAGAGGTCTATACTGTGCGCTGTAGTGCAGAGTAGAGGTATCAGCTCAGGTAATTTAAAAGCATTCCCAGGGTGTAATGGAAGACTTCACTGCTACCTGCTACACAACAAAGCCCTTCAGCATATGTGGAGAAATCACAAGGATCTGAGCCTTAAGGAGTGGGTTTCCCTAATTAAGTTTGAATTGGGGATACCTTTCCATAGCTTGAGAACTAAGCTGTAATGTCCCTTCCAACCTAAACCATCCTATGACTCTATGAAACAGCAGAAATAGATGACTTCTCCAGCACACAGGCAGGTAGAAGGTGTGGAGAATACAGATCCCATCTGGGGATACGCTGTGAAAACTGGTCTCATGATGGCATTTTTCTCTTATGTCAGTGAAACACATCTATATATTACTAGAGCTGCATGCTAAATGACAGTTAAGGTTGCAGAAAATTGGTATTCCGTTATACCATAAAGGGTGACAGCACAAACCAGACAAGACAAGTAAAAAAGAAAGAGGATGCAAATGGAACCGTTAATAGACACAGCGATCCTCACACTGTCCTCCTTTCCCTCTGATACATTTGCACTGAACCTGGTGGCCTTTTGCAAAATCACATTGGGGTCAAAGTCATTGCACTCAGTTGGGTGATACTTGGGACAACAAAGATTTCTTGGGTTTTGTGGCATTATTAAAAATGGGGATAAATGTCTGAGACAACGAGAGCGATTTTAAGACTGTGCAGGGCTCTAGTTTTAAAATGATTCCATTTGCATAGTCAGCGGTTGCTTGGTTGCTAATATCAGTGTAAATTTAGAAAGAGTATTGTCCCGCACAGAAAGAGATGTATATGAAGATCTTTCTCTGCAGATTCATGGAAACATCCTGCTTCATTATTCTGGAAGAAGGAATATAAAATGAGAAATGCTGAAACTGAAGAGAATACGTCAAACTGACCCCCCCAAGTTTTGTTCAAAACAAATCCTTCCTCCCATGAATTTTAGAGATTTTAGAGACAAAGTGTTTAAACTCCTGAGATGCAATGTTTTTTTTTCACAGACTTCTAGACTGCAAAGTGTTCTCTAATTGCTTGGAGATGATTTTGGAAGGTATTTGAAATGCTAGGCTGAATACAGAAAGCTGTGTTATATTACCCACGAGTATGGGCTTTTGAGGGTGGCCTTGTTAACGCCAGAGCCAGCTCAAGGCTTCTTACGTGACTGGGTAGGCTGTATTTCATAAATAAGATCACATCAAAGAAACACAGAACGTGTAAAATGATTTTTTCTTCTTAACAGAGGCAGTCTATCTAAAACACAAACCACGGCATTTGGAAGCTGCATTAGATTTCTATCTCAAGGGAATCTTTAATTATTCAGCTATGGCTCTCAGGTCTAATAAAGCCTTACCCATACTGAGGACATACCCAGACCAGCAGGTCTTTTCTGCATACAGCTCTAAGCAGCTGAGAACTACATTACCTACTTAACAAAGAAACAAACATTTGTGATATTACAAACAGAGAACACAGAATAAAAGCTGGCATTGCTTCCCCAGCTGACATTTTTTCTTAGGGAATGAACAATTTAATCAATCTTTTTGTAGCACAGAGGCATTCTTCTCTATGCAAACTATTTTGTCTCTCACCAGTGACCCCATATAGCAGGTTTTCTACCTCCAGTGTGCTTAAATTTTATCAGATTCACTTTCGTACCTTTCAGCTTTTAGCTCTGCTTTGATAACTTCACCCTATCCTTGCTTTGAGGGGTACATTAATTATGAACAAGAGTCATCCAGTATTTATCACTGCAGATAGCAGAGAAATCAGAAACTAATCATGATACGGATTAATTAACTACGGGGTGACCTGGATTGTTTAATAGCTTCAGTTCATTTGTAATTTTCTTTTAATATGGTCAAATGCTAGGTCATAGTCATAGGTCAATGAATGCAAGATGTAGGACTGTCATGTTCGAGTAATAACCCTAACACGGTTACCAATTAAACATTACACCCTTTTTGAATGATTCATATATCAATCTGTCTCTGTTTTAATTAGGTGGGGATATCAGTTAGAAATAGCAGTGTGACTTAGCACTGTATGTTCAGCAATAGCAAAGCTTATGTTTGGTGTTCATAATTCAAAAAGAACATTGGAAAAATTTGAAAAGGTTAAAAACAAGATGCACGTGAATGATTAGGAAAGGAATTTGAAAAGCATGAGTTGTATCATCTCTCAAAAATAAATTGAGATTAGTAATCTTGAGCTCTAAAAGGAGAAATCTTTTTGTAGTAAAGAATCTGTTCAAACAGCAGGGAAACCATAATGTGATTCCATGGCAAAAGGCTAAACTCAACAGTGAAACTAAAAATGAGATGCCTAATTTTTACCAGTGATTGTCAGTAATCCCTGCTGCAGGAACTCACGGTGGCAGCCAGAAGTCACAAATTCAGTATCACTCCAATTCTGTGGCCTGGGCTACATGAGCTAAACAAGACGATTTTAACAATTTATGACCTGAAGTTCATTAACTGAGATCTTGGAGCCTATGAATCTTCTTCTACGGCTTTGAAGAAGTGATCCCTGAACTTCCAGGTTTTGAAGAATTTCCTTCTTTTAGTCACTGCTATATAAACGTCGTTTCCTATATTCTGCATTTGTGACTTCCTCTAAGTAATTTATTCGAGAATGGCCATATAATCCTGAGCTTTACCACCACAAAGCCTCAGATAATAAGATCCCCACGAAGACCACACCTCATGTTTCTGACATTCTTTTTACTTTTTGAAGAAGCCTCATCTGTACCCTGGACTTTTGACAAACTCACGATAGCCTGGAGATATTTATATTGGGGTGGGTTTTTGTTTTGCATTTAAAATACGGGAACGCTTGTCCACAAAAAACGTTTGTGGCTGTGACAAAACCAGATCTCATACCGTCAGTTTCAGAGAAACTGCTCTCCAGTTTCGAGAGCTTTACGCAGCGGTCCCAGAGGCAACAAGTCTCTCAGTGAAGGCCTACACAGAGCCAGTACGTAGAGAGTGACTCACTGTCTATAGATTAGCCATTAAAAAAGAAATCCCGGAGTCCTCTAGGTTGTTTCTCTACTGCGCAAGCTGCTCCACTGACTTCAGAGAGTGAACACAGCACGTTGTCAGCAATCAGCTCTGTGCTTACACTTCACTGAAACTATGACCCATGGTAAATATAAGACTGTTATTTAGTGGCAGTCACATACTCCTGCTGAGTCACCTGGAGCAAACAGCAGGGAATGGCACACCAGGCCGTGACTTCACCCACCTCTCCAAAGTGCGGGCCATGGGCAGCCCTGAGGTACCTTCAGCCCCTCTGGGCGAACAGCCCCACCGGGAAACCAGCCCGCGTCTGTCCAGGCGAAAAACGAGCTCTCCTTTGGGTCGGGAAGTGTCTTCCCGGGGTATTTTCCCAGCTCGCAGGGAAACGAAGTGAAGAAACTAAAACTAACGGCAGCCGCCATGAAACAGCGGAGCAGAAAGTACCTCAGCTCTGGGGCTCCGCCCCCCAGCTCGCCAGGCCATTCTGATTTACCGCAGCACCTCAGAGCGACGGGAGACATAGCCAATCAGAGTGCGCGTTATCTTGAAGGCGGGAGGGGAGGGGGTGCAGCCTGCCGGGAGGGGCCGAGTGGCCCTGAGGGAAGGAGCCGCTGCGGCAGGAGCTACTGCTGTCACTGAGCCCCGGCTGCCCTGGCCCCGCTGGACTATGGAGGACGTACTGCCACCTGGCCTGCTGGAGATTTGCCTGCTGGTCGGCGTGCCCCAGGAGCGGGTGAGAGCGCTCCTCCAGGTGAGAAGGGCTGAGGTGAGGTGAGGGAGCGCGGTGCCCGCCGGCCCCATGCCCCGGCTGCTTTGTGGGGCGGCTTCTGTCAGCGGCCCTGGCCGGGCCTGTCTCCCCACCCCGGGCTGGAGTGAAACTCTGGGCTTGCCTTGTTGTTGTTATCACCGGATGGAGCCGAAATAGTTTAAAGAAAACTTGTTTTGACAGGAGGTCATCAACCAAGCAGGGATAATTTTATAACAGTGTTAATTAAATACAAAGGTCTGAGCTTAGATAAAGAACGTAGTGTAGCCGTATATAAGCAGGAATAGCAAAAAGGTTGAACTTTACTTAGTGATATCCCATTTCCTGTCTTCTGTTGGAGAGAAGAAGCAAATGGTAAGTGAATAAAACCTGTTAACTCCTATCCTTTGGTCTAAATCCCTGTTTTGAGATTAAGTTTAGCGCCCTGAATTTGGCACAGCCTGAGCCATTCGGATACGGGCAGAAGTTGGCGGGTTGGTTTCTGCTTTGAATATGTGGTTTGCAATTTGTTTATGACTGCAGCCACTTCACACGTGAGTTAACAATTAAAAAATCCTCTTCCTGATTTTTGCTGATGGTTTCGCTAAGGTAACCTGTGTGGGAGTAGCTGCGGGGCCAGCACGTGCCGAAAAGCCAGGGTGCTCCCAGGGATCTCCCTTGTCTTGCTTGAACTTGAGTTTGACTGTGCGCTCCAATAGCAGCAGATAAAGAGCTCTTTGTTAAACTTGTTGCCGCTCGCTCTCTTGGGAGGCAGCTTTTGCTGATGTCAGCCTCTTCAAGTGAGAGTGGCGAAGCGGAGGTTCGAACTCCAGGATCTCCTTCGTGTATACATGTAGACTAAGGAAATAGCAGTGACATAAGTGTCACCGCTGGACTTTTGAAACTGGTCCTCCTCCACGTGAGAGGTAAACCCCAAAGAAGGGGAATTTCTTTTTCATTTCAGTCCACGCAGTTTGATCTCGTTGCTTCCAAAGGACCTGTAGAACAACAAATAGGAAATTGGCTACAGAAAGTAGGAACCTTTCCGACATTCTGCTCGTGCTACAGGTTTTGCCTTGTTTCTTTGCTCGGCTTGTAAAACAGAGTGTCAGAAAGTACTTGTTGCTCTTGTTGATGTTAACGACAGTAATGTCCGGGCACCACAGGGATCTCAGTCGTTTATAGATTTACTCCATTTCCTTTTCCTCTTGCAGCAGCTGTCTACGTGAGGAGATGGTGGAATATGTTTTGTGCCTAATTTCAGGGAATGTAAAAGGGAGAGTCCTGACTGACAGAAATTAAGGACACTTAAATGTAAAGTAGTGGACCTCTGATGATATTTAGAGATGAAAGAGCAGGGTAAAAATCTTCATAGCACTTCACTTCTTGGCCTCGGAAGTGTGTTTGTGAATTCTTAACTTTATTGCAATGGGGAGTAATAAAGTCAATGAAGTCAGAAGGAACATGATGTAATGATATATGAGCTGGGGTTGTTTGGTCTGGAGAAGAGGAGGCTGAAGGGATACCTTCTTGCTCTCTACAACTACCTGAAAGGAGGGTGCAGAGAGGCAGGCGTTGGTCCCTTCTTCCAAGGAACATGCGATGGGACAAGAGGAAATGGCCTCCGGTTGCACCAGGGGAGGTTCAGATTGGATATCAGGAAAAATTTTTACACGGAAAGGGTTGTCGAGCATTGGAATGGGCTGCCCAGGGAAGGGGTTGAGACATCATCCCTAGAGGTATTCAGAAGATGGTTTGACATAGAGATTAGTGATGTGGTTTAGTGATGGGTTGTTGGTTTTTTATCAGAGTGAGGTTGATGGTGGACTAGATGATCTCAAAGGTCCCTTCCAACCTGGACAGTTCTATGATTCTCCGATTCTGTGATAACCCACTGTCAAAGTAACAAGTCTTGTGTGACTGACCTGTTGTTGATGTAGTTTCCAAAAAAGAATATCCATTTTGGCAATGAAATTCAAGTTTCCAGGGTGTCATGCATCAGTTGTCTTTATTGCTTCTTGGCAATTATCTTTGTCACTCTAAGATTTCAATTCAAAGAGATCAAAGGCTGCTGTTTTCGGCTAGTGATTACTTTTTTAGTGTTGGAAGTAAGAATTGTTTGGTAAGAACGAGATGTACAAGGGAAGGTCCTACAGCCATCTTTGATAAGACTTCTTTCCCCTAAGTTACCATCAGCTCTAAAGCTGGGGTTTGATAATGGCAAGTATGGTCTGTGGGATGTCTCACACCTTCCTGTTGGATTCTGTGTCTGCTTATCACAGCCAGTGGTACAGATCTTATGTCTTACAGTGTCTACATCGTCCTTTCTAGTCTTGCTAATGCAGATGTAACCACCAAACCAATTTTGTCCTCCTTCCATAATGCCCCTTCCCCCAGGCAGTGAAAATGTGGCAGAGAAAAATAACTGTCAGGCCTTGCCTTGTCAGGACTGTAGCTCACAGGTGAAGGGAAGGGATTATTACTGTTATTATTCAACACCTCAACACTCTTGAGGTTACATCTGGAATACTGTCCCACATTTGGGTACTGGAGAACTGCTGACAAACGGGAACGAGACCGGAAAAAGCCAAGCTTTACGAGGGCTGGAAGAATCCCCTTCCTAAGGGATTTCTGAACCTTGATTGAATGAGACTCAGAGCAACCTGATCTAACTTCAAAGTTGTCATTGCTTTGAGCGAAGGGTTGCACCAGAACCTCCAGAAATCCCTCCCAACTGATTTTTAATAAGGGTTCATACTTTTCCCTGTCCAGTTATTCCTTGAAGAAGCCAGTTCTTTCGTGACATTCAAAACGAAATTAACTTCTTCGGTGATGGGAAGTGGAGAATGAAATCAAGGAAACACTAAATAGCTGAGATCATACTCCAATCTGTGTTTTCAACACGTTAATTCTTGTTTGCATCTAAAACAGCGAGGTCATTGTAAAAAGTCTCTATATCCATGTTGGAAGTTTTCAGCATGGCAGGATATGGCACTCAGTACCCCAATTTGTAACGTGCTTTTAAAAGTTGTTATCTTTTGAATATCCCACTGGATACTTATCTGTACTTTAATCTTTTTTACTCTATTTCTTTCTAGTTCTGACTCTGTGTGTTTGTTTTAAAAGTGTTTTTACACTTATTTTTGTTGAAGTACTTTCTTTCAAGTATCCTAGCCCCGAATATGGTGGAGCTCAGGATACAATAGCTCGGGATACATCATGAAGGTAAGTATTCCTTCTCATTTTTCCCGAGATGCTCAAATGTGAAGAAAAACACTGGTGGACTCATCTACTAGGACTGATAAGCTGAGACTTTCTCTTCCAAAACACTGACAGTGGAAGATTGGCTTCAGTGAAGCAACAGANACTTATTTTTGTTGAAGTACTTTCTTTCAAGTATCCTAGCCCCGAATATGGTGGAGCTCAGGATACAATAGCTCAGGATACATCATGAAGGTAAGTATTCCTTCTCATTTTTCCCGAGATGCTCAAATGTTAAGAAAAACACTGGTGGACTCATCTACTAGGACTGATAAGCTGAGACTTTCTCTTCCAAAACACTGACAGTGGAAGATTGGCTTCAGTGAAGCAACAGAGCTTTTTATGTTGCCGGGAAATGATGAGAGAGGCCAGCATTGCGGAATCTCTTGAATATGAGTAATCCCAGTGCATCATGTCCGAAAGTAAAAGCAGAATGTATGCTTTATCTGGTTTTGAATCAGTTAGCAAAAAGTTGAAAATGAAACAGCTTTTTAGCAGCAATGAGCCTTGCCTTTCCTGTTTCAAATATCCTTTGACAGAGCAAAGCTTTTACTCGCTGGTTTGACCTTGCAGGAAGAAGTAAAATTGCAGTGAAGTAATTGAAAACGCAGCTACCTGTCTCTACTCTGTGGTCAAGAATACAAATAAAGAATACTCCCAAGTGCAAAGAAATTTCTTCTTCTTACCACTTCCTCCACAGGCTTTTCATAACACGGCAGAAAGGGCTTCCAGCGCAGCTGTACTTCACAAAACTGCCTAGTAGAAAATGTTGCAATTTTATACGCTCTCTTGGGATGCCCGTTCCGCTTAGCCATGAGTTTATGGAGAAACTCCCATGGACTCCTGTTGCACAGTGTCTTAAAATTGTGTTTATCGTATTAACTAATTGCCTTATAAAGTTAAAAGTTGTCTTGTGAAAGCTTGTGTGATTGTTTTGTTTGGTTAGTTAGAGGTTGGTTTTTTTCCTGTAGAGGTTATTCTGAGCTAAAATGTAGCTTCTCCTAAGGCTGAACAAAGACTTTCCTAGGGAGCTCAGCTGGTGTTGTTTTCATTTATTTGTTGCCTGGTTTCTCTTACTACCGGTGTTTATTTTAAGTATAGTGTAAGTATATCCTAACACTTCAAAGGAGGAAATGTTGTATTTGCTATTTGATAGTTTTCTTATGCCAAAGGCATAATATTGCTATGATGCATTTTGAATGATGAAGAATGATTCTTTGCCTTCTGAAAATGCCCAGAATGTTCCTCTTGCATTTCATGTATGTAAAGCAAGAAATTAGAAGGAAAAATTGATTATTTAGGAATAAGAAAGTGTGTATCCTGAACCCACGGTTTTAGTGGTAGAGAGGAAGCTGGGATGAAAAGGGTTTAAAAACCCTATCGGGATGAGTGCCAACTTAGCAATTGTTTGTATTTTTTCTTTTCTTCTTTTTACAGGGTACTCAAAGAAAACCCAAAAGTCTTCCTGCCCTTGATCCAGAAGTTCTTTCTGTATTTGTGCCTCCCTTTATCAGCAGAGATGATGCTCAGGTGATTAATGCTGGAAATAACTTGAACAAAAGTAAACGCCGCTCCTTCCGAAAGAAAAAAGAGAGACCAAAGAGTGAAAATGTCAAGAGTCTCAATGGGGAGCAGAGAGCACCCGACTCTGAAGATGTTACAGTTCCAAAGAACATTGATCTCATTGGTTTGCCACAGCTCTGCTTCCCAGGTACTGTAGGGCTCACGCTTCTTAATGAGAACTGTTTTAAGATGCACTTGACCCATAGTACAGCCAGGTTTTTGTTATCATCTCTTCTATCTATTTATGTTTAGTGCTATTAAAAAAATGTGCCTGTGAGTAGGTCAGTGATGAAGGCAGGTGGGTGAATGGGGTGCCCCTGCTGTGTATGGCTGTGTTGTGTGAAACAGGTCTATTAGCAACAGTCGTTGCAACACCTGCAAGAGAGGGAAGCCGAAAGTCAGTGTAGCTCCTACTGGTAGATCTAGGTTTGAGTGAAATGCACATGTGCAAATAGTTTCAAAATTATCTTACAATGACTGAGTACTCTTTCACTTTTCATTTGGTATTAAGATATGTCTGAAGTAGTGACTGTTTCCTCCAGGTTTAATTGCAGTAGTTTTGATACATGTGTCACTGTTGCAGACCGTATAAATACCTTAAAGGAAAAAAACCAACCAAACAAAAGCCATCTATTGTATTTTGCAACTTAGAATACAGAATAATGATATAATATTGTTTCTTCCACAATGTGTGGTGTACAACCTTTGTAAATAGCCCTTAGATCAAATGGACTGTATATCACAGACTCACAGAATGATATGAACCCCCCTGCCAAAGCAGTTCCCCCTAGAGCCAGTTGCATGGGAATGTGCCCAGGTGGGTTTGTAATGTCTCCAGAGAAGGAGACTCCACCACCTCTCTGGGCAGTTTGTGCCAGGGCTCTGACACCGTCAAAGTCAAGAAGTTCCTCCTCATGTTTAGGTGGAACTTCTTATGTTCAAGGTTGTGCCCATTTCCTCTTGTCCTGTCCCTGGGCACCACTGAAAAAACACTGTCCCCATCCTCCTGACACCCACCCTTTAAGTATTTATAGGTGTTAATCAGATCTCCCCTCAGTCTTCTCCAGACTAAAAAGACTCAAGTCCCTCAGCCTTTCTTCTTGAGAGAGGTGCTCCAGGTCCCTCATCATCTTGATGGTCCCCTGCTGTACCCTCTCCAGCAGTTCCCTGTCCTTCTTGAACAGGGGAGCCCAGAACTGGACACAGTGCTCCAGATGGGACCTTACCAGGGCAGAGTTGTGACCATTTTAATCTCTTAAAATGAGACATTTGTCTTGAAATTAACTGGCAATGTGCAGTATTTGTCATGAATCTATTTTCAAGCACCTATACTTAAAAAAAACCTGTTTCTGCCTTCATTTCAGGAGGACTTTATGTAACCTCTGAATCAAAAGAAGACCACATTCATTTCCTGGTCTTCACAGACGTCTGTGGTAACAGAACGTATGGGGTTGTGGCACAATACTACCAGGCTATGCAAGTATGTGTTCTAATTCATTATTATATTCAAACATATTAAAAGATATAAAATAAACAAAACCACTTTGAGAATAATGTCAGGTTTAATTTAAAAAAAATTACTTAATGGATATGTTTTAGTGTTAGTAGGAATCCAGAACTCATCATACTTCATATTGCCATTGTAAATGAAGTACAGTGGAACAGCATTGCATTAGGATAAGCTGTTATGGATTTCAATTAGGAGTCTTGAATATTTAGGAGTAGACTTTGTTCCTTTGACTTTTTTTGTTTTGGTGAAGCTTGTACCCTGTGTTCTTTCTAAATACCTTTTGTGCTGAAATGCATTTTAATACCTGTTTCTGTCTTGTTGGCGGACATTTTTCTGAAGAGCTTAAGGGAGATAAATATCCAAATCCTGTTGAAATTTAGAAGGAATTGGGTATCGTATCTCTAGGCTTCTCAAGAAAATATCAGCCATAAATTCATGATTAACATAAACACATTAATCTGTAGTTTTCTTGCAGGATGGCTGCATTTCCTCTAATGGGCAGACCTATTGGGAATCTGCGCAGAGTGGGACGCTGCCTGTCTGTTTTGTACCATTAGCTATTTGTGTTATATCCAGATATCCATATTTTAATGCCCTCAAGGACTGTCTCTCTTGGTAAGACTTGCAATTCTTTTTGTTTCTTCTGGAAATAACTGGGCAGGTTTTAACACCTGAATTTGCACGATGTGATCGGGGTAGTTGCATGATGCTAAGACAGGGGTTAATTTTAAGTTATTGTAGTGTGAGATGTGTGGGAGAGGAGCAGAAGAAATGCATTGTGAATGCTACTCAGGCAGTAAGCACAAAATCTGAATATCAAGGAAATTAGTTGCAATGTTGTCTTCATTTTCTTTAAGGTTTTTGGTAGGTCTCGAAAATACTAATTTGCAGGGAACAGATTTCTCAAAGATTCTGGTTTTTGGGGAAGAAGGTTAACTAGTTTTGCTATGCTGGTGAAAATCACTTTGAAAGCACAGAACTCCCTTTATAGTGTACCAAATAAACATTGCAAGAACATGAATATATCAATAAGGATTAATTAAGTATTAATAAGGAGTTAATGTGATGTAGGGAGTACAGTGAATTGCTGTTGTAGAACTAGGAGAGAGTATCTTAGGATAGAGGGTACTTCACTAGTTAGAAACACTCAAATACTCTGTAGTGTAGATGAATTAAAAGATAAGTGAACACGGACTATTTAACACGCTTTGAGGTTGCATGCTGCTTTGTTAAAATCTATGTGCTTCTGTTCTCACATGGATTAAGAACTCCTATCAGGGCGCTGGCCACTGTACATTGGACATTAGTTACTAATCTGCACTTGCAGAATTGTAGTCCAAAGGTAGAAGAGTTTTTTTGGGGTTTTTTTTTTGTGGGTTTTTTTTTCCCCAAAAAATTCCAGTCAATTTCTAGAGTCAAATTTGCAGTCAGTTTTTTTACCTTTTGCAGGTATTTGCTTCTTATACCTAAGTTGAAATCTGTTAGGATTTTAGGTTGGAGTTTCCAGTTTGTTCTGCTGGCTCTTGGTAAGCTGAGCAGATGAGCAAGCAAGAATAAGCTTCCTGGCTACTGGATGGGGTGCATCACTAGCCCCTTAACCTGACTCCATACCAGGATGAGACCTGAGCACTCATTTCCCCGCCCCATGCACCTCTTCTTCCCAGTGCTGTGGGCTGAGATCTGGTTGGAGTACTGACTGGTTTCCTGGTTTAGATGAAGAGAGCCCTGGGGGGGACAAAGCAGTGACTTCCTCCTGGCCAGTTCAGATGCTGCCTCCAAAAAACGTGGTGGTACCACAAATGAGTCACTCTGGGAGCCAGCCCTTAAGTATGACCAAACACTCTCTCTGTCATTTTCAAAACATTCATTAAGGTGTTTAATGTGAACAAAGGGACTCCAAAATGATGGAAACTTAAGTATTCACAGGTTAGTGGGAAATGGAGAGGGTCAGTAAAATAAAAAGGAAAGGTTTGTTTCCCTCTCTCCTTCCCTGCCCAGATCACTTTCTCCATTCCTTGTGTTTAAGTCAATTACATCAGCTGTAGGTATTGCAGGAGCTGATTCATTGCTGCCTTTTTAGTCTCAAATCTCAAGTAACCCCTAATCTGCGTATGTAACTCATACAGCTCCTGCACCTGAGCTGTACTGGTCATTTAATGGGGGAATTTGTCAGCCAGTTGCACAGCTTTTCTCTCTCCTTTTTGCTTCTGCATCTGGAAGTACGATGAAAGTGTGTGCAACTGGCAGGAGAGGGGGAATGCAAACGACAAAGCTGCATTTGGTGCTGCTGTTTCCCACTGTAATGGAAACTCAACTGATTAAGTTTCCAGTATATTTTCTTCTGGATTTTTTTTTTCTTTAGAAATCTCATAATCACCATGTATTTTCCTTGATTAGTATTTGATAGCTAATTTCAAAATGTCTGCCTTTCTAATTTTGGTGTTGGTGGTGTTTTTTTGCCAGAGTATTTTGCCAGAGTGGGAGGAGAGGAAAGGGTGGAGAAGTACTGCTTTTCCTTATTTTGATTACATTACTGAACTTCTTCTGTGTGGCATGATACAGCTGCTGGGATGTGTGGCTGTTCTGAATGGAATATAAGCAATTGCAGTAAAGACCTCAATGGCATGTTTTGAGCGTAGTGTCCTGTGCATCTGGGGGTGTTTCAGCTTTTTCTAACATTACAAAACATTGACATCGTTTCCCTGTAAAGCAGAAAGGGACTTACAGGTAAGGCCCCCAAAATGACAGTAATCAGTTAAATGGGTTAAAAAGCTAATTAAATGTTTCACTGACTGAGTCTACTTGAGTAGTGGTGCCTCTTAACAAATAATAACAGTTCAACAGCACACTCCTCTCTGTGGTGTGCTTCAGTGGTGTTTTGCAGGATGCTTCAACTGATTAATCATTCTGCAAGTCACACTTGCTGGTGGGCCTCAACCAACCTATTTCTAGTGTGTAGCCCTTTCCTCGAGAGAACTAGTGGAAAGATGCTATTTGTTGTTGCTACTGAAGGCCTGATGTTAAAGCAGCATCTACAGGGTTGCTGCTTCCATTCAGGACCTTCTTGTAGCAGCACATTTCAGTTTCCTCCAGAATTCTGCTGTTCATAGCTTCTTTTTTTCCAGGACCTGCAGTGCACAGGGTTGCTTATAGGTGGGGTGGTACTTGCTTTCATTCAGAACATTCCTCAAAGGTATTTCATTGCAATAAGCATTCCCAGATCAAAACTGGGTTCCTAAACCTTTTTCAAATGGCAGAATATAGTAAAAACCACAGCTGAAGATTGACACCAAACTGAGACAGAGGGTAATGTCAAACCATAAATCCATGTAGTGCTTTGAACTGCAAGGGGAACTTGCAAACTTTCATCATAGTAATGAAGGTCTGCATTTTGATTAATTTTATGATGAATTCATATTACCAGCAAACAAGGCTTCCAAGTCCAGAACAATATGAATGGAGCCTCTCCCTGAAGCAAGCAGATGTGCATTTAGACCTTTCTCACAACACCGTGGCCATTACAGTCCTCTAGATCGTTATTTGAAAAGGTTCAGTTTTAAATTGAGAGGTTTTGGCACTTTGCACAGGTAGTTTTCCCTCAATCTATTGCACTGTGTGAAAAGTGAATTATTCCTGACAGTAATCTCCTTCTGGATGAGCTCCCGACTCGGATGGATGAATGGGCTCCTTTCAAACTGTAAATCTTCCAGCCTGTCTGTTAGTCCTTTCAGCTGCTTTGAGAAGGGATGGAAGTGTGCAAATAGCTCCCAGCGCCGAGGCAGCACAAAGGACCTATTCTTAGATATTCTTGCTTTCTGAAACATCTGTCTGTGGACAGTGAATCGAGGTAATGGAAGGTTCATAAACTCTTTAGCTCTCTGCTTTAATGTTTCAGAGATGACTTCATTTATTTCAGCAGACGTTCGCAGCGCCGAGCTGTCAGCTGCTATTACGGTGCATTAATGGGCACAGTCTACTGATTAGGGAGCTCTTGCCATCCTTTCTGTACATCTGCTGCTTTTTCAGCATCAGGGGCTGGTCATTTCTCTTGAAATGTTTACTGGGTGTGTTGATACAGGCTTCTTGTCTCCCCCCAAATTAAAACAGCAGGTCCACCCATGCTGTTAGGCCACATCTAAGGTGTTACCAAGTGTGAACAGCATATTTGTTTAAAATGGTGACTGTATAGTCTGGTTTTCTTTGATAATTCTTAAATTCCCCCCACCTCATCTGTACCCCTTGAATAGCTGATGGGCTTTTTGGGGATATATGTCATCACATAGTTCTCAGCCCAGAGCAGTTTCCACATGGGAATTTAGAGGACTTAAATGTCTCATTAATGCAAATAAAGCTCAGTAATTTGTGACAGAATATTTTTATTCTGGAATCCAAATGCTATGCCCAAATAAAATGTTCTGGGCTCTAATATCTCTTGAACTACTCGGTGCTTTCTAGACTACTTCCTGAAGAGAGTGTTCTGCAGGAAACCAGTAAAGCTGCAAACTGAAATAAAACCTCAAAGGAGAATAGAGCCCTATTAAGTTCCTGGTTTCTGTATATAACAGATTTGCAGGCTTAAATTTCCGATTTTGTAAAGGGATTGGGGTTAGTTTGTTGTTGTTGTTTTGGGGTTTTTTTTCTTTTCTGTAAACATGCACATGAATCTTGTTTTGAAGAAAATACCCTTTTCGCTAGAAATACCTAACTTCGTAATTGTTCAACTTGAGAAATGCCGTTGGACTTAACAGTTTGCAGTCTTAACAGCATGTATGTTTAAATGATCATTAGCTGATCTGGCAGGTAATATAAACTGCATGACCTTTGTGGCTTTGATAGACCTAAGGGGGTACAGTTCTAAAACAGAAGCCTTTGATAGGTTTGCACAATGGTATTTGTTCTTTCTATGGGTAGGAACAACAGCAAAGAGCGGTGTTTGTGCGGGCCTGGGCCTTACCCTAAATGTGGCTCTTGTTTCACATTCCTCTGCAGTTAAGCCCAACCTCTCTTTTCCTCTGATTTCCATCGCAGGGATGATGTCTGATACTTGGGATGGGAGAAACACCATGGCACTGTGTTGCAGCTGTGGGTGTTTTGTTCCTTTAGCTGCATCTCACTGATAGATTTTCTTCACCACTTGGACACCCAGTGTGCTATCCCCTATCCCCACCCTCTGATATATAGGATGCAGTAGTATGTTGTGCCTGGAAGTAAAAAAAATCCCTGCTTTTGACACAGCAGCATCATTAAAATGAAATGGAACAGCTAAAGTATCTAATAAATTACAAATTAATTATCTGGAATAACAACTTCATTGCTGCTCTTTTTTTTTTTTTTTTCTTTATTCCTAAGTTACCAACAAAAAGCCTTTTTTTTTCCTGTTTGCATGTTACTATTTATAAATAATTTTCTCTAATTTAATTTCAGCTTACTAGTGCAGCTGCGACCTTTCAAGGATTTAGATGTTGAGGAGCACGTAAAAGAATTTGCAGCAAAATTGTTTTTAATACCCAGCCCGCCACCAGGACCACTCCACTTGGTAATTACTGATGCTGAATTTCATAATTACTTCAACATTATGTCTTATCAAGCACTAGGATGTTGTTTTCTATAAACTGGGAGGAAATTCTTCACTGTCAGGTCTGAGCTCTTACTTGCTGATACAAAACTGATGTCAATACCTGTGCTTTGAAAACAAGGTAATGCATTATTAGGGCATGAAGTAATGGACCAGGGTGCAGGCTTGAGCACGGGCATAACAACTTTTAATACTCTTCCAGGAGCTGTTTGGCTCATGCCAACTATTTACAGTCTGAGATGGGGCCTGGGTAGGTCTGGGGACAACATGACATTGATTTTGCTTTCTCTGGGAGCAACCCACGTAATTTCTACTTGAAGCAGCTGAAAGCTCCAGTCTGTAACTGCTCTATAAGAATGGAAGCTTAACTTTCACCTGAACAGTATGCCATTGCCATCTCCTTGAATGCATATTTCTAAACTCCAGCAAATCACCTTAACTATCCCTCAACTGAAGTGTGGGAGTTCCCTGTCTTGTGTTTGATACAGAGACACACTGCCTCATGTGGGCACTCATGGCTGTTGTCTTGATGGAGTCATGGAGCGGGTCCAGAGGAGGTCAGGAAGATGATCAGAGTGGTGGAGTGCCTCTGCTATGAGGACAGCCTGAGAGAGCTGGGGTTGTTCAGCCTGGAGAAGAGAGGGCTCCGAGGAGGCCTTAAAGCCACTTCCAGTACCTAAAGGGGCCCTACAAGAAAGCTGGACTCTTTATCAGGGAGTATAGAGATAGGACGAGGGGTAATGGTTTTAAACTGAAAGAGCAGAGATTTAGATACATATTAGGCAGAATTTTTTTACTCTGAGGGTGGTGAGACACTGGAAGAGGTTGCCCAGAGAAGCTGTGGCTGCCCCATCCCTGGAGGGGTTCAAGGCCAGGCTGGATGGGGCTTTGAGCAACCTGGTCTGGTGGGAGGTGTCCCTGCCCATGGCAGGGTGCTTGCAACAAAATGACCTTTAAGGTCCCTTCCAATCTAAACCATTCTATGATTTTTCATCATTTGACTCTCCTCAAAGTTAANCATTCTATGATTCTATGATTTTTCATCATTTGACTCTCCTCAAAGTTAAGGAAAAAAAACTTCGAAATTCTTGGTAAATAAAGAACGGGTTTCACAGAGAAAGAAATATAATTATTAAGTTATTATTAATATATATTAATTAATATTAACTTAATATATGTTCCTGACAACCATCCCAGTTTATGGAATGCTGAAATGCCTTGGACTAAGTCCACGAGAAGTGCAGTGCCCAGCTTTGCAGTGTGAATATCAGTTTATTCCCATTCCCTTGTAATCCTTCTATGGTTTCAGAAAGGCCCAACAACACAATCCCCCCCCCTCTCCCCCCGAACCTGTACAGCTTCTGCCACGTGATTTACACTCGTACGGTCCTCCACCTGCAGTGGTGTGACTGAGAAGTAGTGCAGTCCCTGTGAGAGAAAAGCAGCCAAAGAAATCAGTTGCTGGAACAACACTTACAGCTCTGGACTTGGGTTTTTTTGTTGTTTTGNGCAACAAAATGACCTTTAAGGTCCCTTCCAGTCTAAACCATTCTATGATTCTATGATTTTTCATCATTTGACTCTCCTCAAAGTTAAGGAAAAAAAACTTCGAAATTCTTGGTAAATAAAGAACATGGAAACAAAGAAATACTCAGCTCTGCTACGGGTTTCACAGAGAAAGAATTATAATTATTAAGTTATTATTAATATNAACAGTGTGTAGTGGATTAAATGTTCTGGATATGCTGCTGCCTGGGTTCCACCTAGCAGAGAGGAGAGACTCACGTAAACGTTTGTACTTGAGGTAGAAGCTGAGATGTGTGGGTTGTGTTTTCTTCCTTACAACCTGTCCCAAGTCAAGCTGGACATCAGCTGACTCAGCAATTTCAATGCACTCTCTCTTTATTCTGCTGAAGTGGCTTCTAGGGAAACAGTGCTTCAGCCATGGCATTACCTGACCCTGGGATAAAGGGTTAGGAGAAGAGTTAAAAATGGCACCATTGGGAAATTGGTGGAAGGGTTGGCTGAACCAGCTGCTAAGTGCTGAAACATGGAGCACGTGTAGGATCTGGAGTTTTTGAAACACTGAAAGAACTCATTCATTTTGGCTTATTCTGTCTTCTCAACATGAGCTCAGTTATACTGTTCGTGCTTTTTTCTATTTCCTGTATGAATTTTATCAATACTTTTGGATTTCCCAGTTGTATCTACAAGTATAAATTCCAAGTTATGCTTGTTATGCTTATAACAAAGCAAGTTTAATTCAATTAAAGAATATATAACAAAGCTAGTTTAATTCAACTAAAGAATATATATCTATTTTTAAAGTTTTATTGTTGAAAGAGCCCATGAGAATGAAAGGAGACAAAGTCCATGTTAACTTTTCAAACTGGTTATTATGTCTTTTAATATTTCCCTGCCTTTCTAGTTCAGTTTTCTGCAGTACGTGAATATCTGTCTTCTTGCTCTCAATTAATGTTAATATTTTCTAGTTGGAACTAAAATCCTCAATGAAATGCGTTGTGGGAACATGTTGATCAGGAAGTAAATGGAAAATGTGATTTTACAGGTATTTAATATGAAACCACTTCAAATAATAATTCCTTCACGAGAGGATCTGGACAGTCCGATTGTTGACTTGGATCTTCATCTTCCCTTGTTGTGTTTCAAGCCGGAGCAGGTGCTGCAGGTAAAACTAACTAATACTTAGAAATGGAATTCAGAATAAGTGGGAGTTTGCATATTAGAGAGATGGCACAATAAAAGACACTTGCTTTGAAAGACACATATTTTGTTATTTGTAGACCAGGCTAGATTAAGGCCTACTGGGTTTATTTCTCCTGTGATTTAGCTACAGGCGCTGAATTTCTTCAGAGTAAAATTTAAAATATAAATGCCCGAGCTGATCCCCAGATTTTATTTGGAATCCTCATTAATTGCTGCCTGCATTTCTACAAGGTTCCTAAGAACCTTTTTCCTGTGTGAGAAAGGGAGCTGTAGGCTGGGTTGGTAACGGTTGGCGCTCTCATATAAATCACGTGTAAATGGTGTAGAAGTGAAAATACAAAAGCTATTTGCAAGGAATTTTTTTTCTATGTTTCATAGAAACAATTTTGGTTTGGAGCATCCTTTCTGGGTTTTCTGAGCCAAATCCCTGCTCCAGGGCCATTTGAGAAGTTCAATTGCATTGTTTAAGGTCATCAGTGTTATTGGTGCCGCATCCTCTGTAAAGAGCAGATTGGAGGCCTCTTTCCAGGAATGTTTGTCAACCTCTTCAGTCCTGAAAGGAGACAACACTGGCTTATGGGGGTTTTTGGGTTTTGTTTTTTTTGGATGTACCCATTCTTCCACCCATGTTGGCTTCTGCTTCTGCCCACATGTGCGTGTTGTGAATAAAGGTGTCTCAAATCCTAACCAGTCCTCTGCCACTGGTGCATCTTGAGAATGGAGCTTTATGTGCTAGCGCCCCTGTGAGACGTCCCACTTAGAGCTTTAGTCTTCTTGGCTTGAATTCATCCCACCTAACATGTGGCATCTGAGGGTGGTGCTTAGATGCCCTTGGGTCCCTCTCTGCTATCAATAAAAAGGATGGAGGTCTCCAGTTAGCTTCCAAAATTGCTCTGGGAAATCGCTGCTCTACAGTGACGCTATGGGAATGTCAACAGCTAGAGTCTAGAATAGAATATAGCTGAGATCCCTAAAACCTTAGACAGTCTTTGGGTTCATCATCAGAGACAGTTTTGCTTATGTTCTTTATTTGGGTACTTTTTACAGGCATTTTACAGCTAATACTGTGAAAGAAAGGCAACAGGTCTCTGTAATTCTGGCTAAATCCCAGCCTCATTGACACTGGTGGCACAACTCAGTGATTGGCTCTGCTTCTCTGTTTTCTTCTCTTAGTTTTACAAAAATCCTTAAGTTTTTTTTTTAATTTATAAAGGTTTTTTTTTTATAAGTTTTTATATAAGTTTTTTTTAAATTTATAAACATTTATTCCAGTTTATAAATATGTACAGAAAACAGAACTTGTGAGGTTGAGTTTTGCAAACAGATGAAATATTTGTGCCCATGTAGTATGGTCTGGATATAACTCTGTAAACATTTAACGTTTTGGGGTTTTCTTTCCAGATTATGACCTGTATTTTGACTGAGCAGAGAATAGTTTTCTTCTCTTCTGATTGGGCTCTGCTGACGCTCGTTGCTGAATGCTTTATGTTGTACCTTCATCCTCTTCAGTGGCAACACACTTTTGTGCCCATTCTGTCTCGTCACATGCTGGATTTTGTCATGGCCCCGACATCTTTTCTTATGGGGTGTCACGTTGATCATTTTGAAGAAGTCAGCACGGTATGTTTTAGACTGTTACAACTCTTTCTGTTCCACTTTGGGTGTGCTTGTCCCCACGGTTCTTTCTGATGCATCTAGAGAGTTGCTCTTGTTATTTAGGTGCGTGAGAAGTGGAGAAATGCAAAAGGGATGGAACCATACTGCTGTGGCCACTGGCTTATTGGAAAAATCTTGTTGTATCCCTTACCTTTCTTCTCCTTGTGGGATAATATCATGATTTTTGTGAGTTCACGTTTCCTTTGGGGGAAAAACTCGAGTTACATGTCATTTGTGTAGTACAGATAGTTTCCCTTCAGTTGTGTGGGATGAATTAGGTGCCTTTTGCAGGCATATGGGTTAAGATTGAAACCTCTAATGCTGCTGCTGTTCCCCATGGAGTTAATTCAATAAAACTAGAAAGAAAAAAGCAATGTAAAGAATATAATCTCACAATTTTGCTAGAGGGTTTTTTTTTGTCTTTTTTTTGGTCCCAGAATCTTATTTAACTAATTGTTGTCCAGTGGGTAACAGTAATCTTAGTTACCTAAAAAGATCTGAGAAAAACTTGGCTTCACAGGGCAGGGTGACTGTGAATATACTTTTTTGAGGGTGTTGTGTAAGTTTTCTGTGAGTGTTTGAAACCAAACACAGAAAAGTTGTGTAAATTTTCTCCTTACAAGACAAAGTGAAACGGGTCCATCTAGTCAAGTCCAAACTGAGCAGAGCATTAAGCTAGGATGAAATAGATAATTTTAAATTTCTTTTTAGTTAGCAGTAAGATGATGTCACTGTCAGAAATAAGTACAGATTATAAAGCACACTGATATAATTGGAAAGATTTTCTCTTGGTTTCAGTGTACTCTGCTTTAGTCTGATCTTTAAGGGTATTAAATCACAAAATGAGAGATCAGCGTGGGCTTTACCTCCAGGTGGTTTTTTTGTGTCTGTTAGCATGTGTTTGAGATTTTTAATGTATAAACACTCCCTCTCCCAGTCACCCCACAGGGTAAGCACTGAGGTAGATGCTGTAAATGAGCTTTTATGGAGCTTCCTCTCATACATATATGTGGCTTTGTACATATCTTTGGATGTGTACCTTTTCAAGGATAAGCTTAGAGACCTGGTATTAATTTAATACTGCATGAAGAGCATATTAAGTTACTCAATGTTTGTGTACAGAGATGAATAGCTATTGATTAAATGACATTTATTTTTCTTGAAAGTAATTGCTTAGTTATCTGTATGATCTTCTGGTTGGGAAGGAAAGAAGTCCATCATGTTTTGTTTTATTTTCTTGCTGAAATAATGAATTGCCTGAGAACTAGATAAAGAAGTCCTAAATGTTTTTACAACAGAAGTGTATTTACAGTCACTCTGTTTTCTTTTGTTCAAAGGAAACTGAAGACTTAATTCTAATTAATATTGATAATGGAGATATTACACATTCAAAAATGACTGAAGAGGAAACTGAAATTCCAGATGTTCCAGCACGTGCAGCAGAAGCTTTCATAAAAAGGTGAAAAGAGGCTGAGGTTGTGTTTATTGTAGCACATGTCATGCATGGCCCTCTTCCTAAGGTTTTTTTTTTTTATTTTGTTTTATTATATTATTTCACCCAGGTAAAGCCCACTTTATGTGGTAAGGGCAAACTCCCAGGAATCTCGTTAGCTTGTCAACACTTGCAAATCAATCCTGCACTTCCTTGAGCTGGAAGATGTGTGAGACCTGAGTGACTTTTGCTTTAAAAGGTATGAAAAGAAATCCTTGGTGGGAGGATGTAACTTGATGTTTTTCTTCTCTGTGTAGGGTGGAGAGTCTTCAGCTGCATTATGATCTAGAGCTGTGCCACCTCCGAGCCAGCACGGATCTTGGTGAACTCCAAACGCGCAGAAGGGCTTGGCAACAGAAACTGAATACAGAAATTCAGGAAATGACTCTGCAGTTAATTGTTAATGTCTTCAGGTGAGTGGATAGAGTGGGTTTGTATTAGAAGAGCATAGGGTACTGGTTAAGACACTTCCACTGTCACTGAAAATACTCTTTATTTCCTCTTACTTAAGAGATTTACAAAATACCTGTAAGTTTTTGTGAGGGAGCAGTCATGGTCTTGGTCACTCTTGTTAGAGGAGAACGAACTCAAACTGGGACAGGGTAGAAGAGGTGAGAGCGGGACTGGGAGTTCAGAATACCTGGGTGTGTTTTGGCTGATGGAACAAACGCCGAGAACGGATGAGAGATACCTGGAGATTGCAGCCCCATGAGGATGAAGGAGGGAGAGGAGCAGTTTAAGCTCAAGGACAGAGTGTTGGCACAAGAAATGCTGGGTGTTGGCTGTGTTTGGGTCCGACATGTTAATAATGGAGTAAGTTTTGGTTTTTTTTTTCCTAGAAAAACATCCAGCTATGCTAATTTTCCTTTTTCTTAATCTAATGTCATGTGTCAATACCCAGTGGCTTTATGTTACCAGTCTGGCTACTGGTAGTAAATTCTGCTATTACTTACTTGTGTTTGGGGAGGGAATGGAAGTGTGATAGGTGATTTGTACAAAAAAAGTGCAACAAATGGATGCCTGGTTTGCATATGCTTCATTTCTTTTTACATAGCTGCTAATATATTTGACCACAAAAATTACACTGTCTACCTAGTGTTTCCAAAGAATCTGATAATATTTAATTTCTAAGGGATTTGATTACATGGGCAGAGGTGTGCAAAGAGCTGTGCAGGTAACGGTCTCCAGCTATTCCTTGCGAGCAAGATGCTTGCTGGAGATGGTCCTTGCTTTGCATCAGCTACTGAATTGCTCACATGAACGTTCCTTAAAGCTTTCAGTCCCAGTGTGCTGCCTTAATTTCTGTAGGTTAATGTCTAAAGTCCAAGTACCAGGTCTCCCTTAACCTGCTCACTTGTGTTGGATCAGATTAGGGAGCGTTGGTACAAGTGGCTGGGCCCCCCAGGGGGACAACAGCCGCCGGGAATGAGCCTAGAACAGACTTTATGGCTGGATATGGAAAATTAATTGCATTTACAACCTGATGTGCTACTGATGTGGGATTTGGTAGATTTCAGTGTTTGGCAACCATGTGTTCCTGATAAAGATGAGGAGAAACGTGTTTTGCTGCTGACAGCTTGAACTCTTTAACACACTAAATGTGTGGCTACAAAAAAAGAGCAGATGCTTTGCTGCCTAAGAGAGAATTTTGCAAAAAGGGGCTGATTTTTCTCTTACTTTTCTCCTTTCCTTCAAACTTCCTTTCTTTGTTCTCTTTTTCAGCCTTGTTTCTTCTTCTGTCTTCTAATGCTGTATCTACCAGCGTCCAGGAGTGAAGGAAAGTAAAATCTGGGATGCAGTTGTGCTGCCAGTTGCTGCTCTGAAGCACTGTAGTGTTGTTGTGTGCATGGAGGTTCTGTGCTTAAAGCAAACAATGCTAAACTATATAGAGTTGTATAGAACTATATACTCTTACTAACAATCTCTTTTCTGAACTGTTAATGGGCTTTTAATACTGACAAGCCATGTGTAGACCTAGCAGATCTCTGAATAGGTACCAGGTTCCCCTTTTATACTTGCATTCAAATTTTAGCTCCCCAGCTTAGTTTTTTTCATGGGAATTTCTTATTCCTCAATGTCCAGCACGAGTAGATGAATTAAGATGTAATAATAAAAGGAGTCCTGAGTTTAGCTACTTGCACATTACATGCTTGAGTAACTAAGCATTTCTTACTTCTGGACTTCAGTGCAGAGAACAGCTTTTTTCTTAAAAAACCTCCAACTTTCTGTTCCTGAAACAACTTTTTTCTGGCTCACCTTTAAGGCACAGAAGTTACTATTGATGTCTGGTTTCCCAGGGATAGTGTGGGGCCTCTCCTGCCTGCTGGGACCGTACATATACTGAAACATGCATCAATTCTTGCTTCCTCTTTCAGTAGTTCTGTCCCTTTAACACAGTTCCCAGTTATTGCTGGCTTTATTAGCAGAGTTTGAGAATGCAGCAAAAAATTATGTAACCTATAATATTTCAAGTGCAGTGTGAGGTCAGATCACATCTTTCAAATTGCCCATGTGGATTGACAGACACACTTGTCTTTTTAGCACGCAGGGTGGATTGCATGTGATTCAGGGCCTGTTTGTGTAAATGCAATTCCAGGACTGTAGCCTTAATCATGACTTAAATATACAGAAACTCCTCAGTGGATTACTAAAAGTTGAACCCACAGACTCTATAAGTGAGTTTGCTGGTTTGAAATGACCATGGCAGCCTGTCTTATTTCTTAAAAGAGATTCCATTCTTTTTCTATGATTCAGTAACTCCCACTTGCTCTTGAAAACTGAGTTTTCCTTCTGATGCTGCAGCCCATTTCTAGTAGTACTTGTGGGCTGCTGCTATGGCAGAAGTGCAGCTTGCTTACCAATCTCCAAGCATATTTATCTATTTATTTATTTCTATCTCCAGGGAGGTAAAAGACCATCTAAATTACGAGCACAGAGTGTTTAACAGTGAAGAGTTTCTCAAAACAAGGGCAATCAGCGACCAGCCGTTTTACAAAAAGGTAAATTCAGTGTTAAGTATGTTGCAAGTCTCAGTTATTAATCTATTAGTATTTCAGGATTAATGCCAAAAATTAATAGAGTGGTCACAGTTTGGTCTTTGTGGTGCTGTTTAAACACCAGCTTTCACAGAATGCTTTATCAAATATGCTTTGCCTACCATTCTACCTCTGCATAGTAAACAGCATTTCAGCAAGCAAGGTTCTACGTAATTCCAGAGCAAATTAAAAGTAATTCCTTGGGAGTGAGATTAACCTATGGCAGATGGTCACTAAAGCTCCATCTAACCTGTATTTTATGCACAGGCTCCTGTCCAGACAAGAAGCTCATCCATAGATGTGAGCTTTCAGCGAGCCTGTCAGCCCCACAGAGGGGAGCTGAAACGACACAAATCAAAGGACCTGCTTTATCTGCCTCCTGAGTGACAGGGCATGGAGCTGGGGATGCCTTGCTTGGCTCACAGCAAACACATGCTGTTGACTCCGAGTGGCACTGGTGTCCCTAGGGGCTGCAATGTGACAGGGCATGTGTACTGTACATTGATTTTTAGCCTACACAAGCTTCACCAGGCATAGCCCTACCTTACTTTTATGTGCTGGTGAAGCCCATGGAGTAATGTTCAGATAGTGCATAGCCTTGTGGCAGACCCCGTGCTGGAGGCTAAAGGACACCTTGAAATCCCCACTTAGTTTTTCTTAGCCCTTTTGCCAGCTCAGCTTCTTAGATACTGAGTTTGAAACACTGTAGGGGTGTGGAATTTTTCCATACAAGCCCTGAATCCTTTTTCCACCTGCCCTGATCAGGATGATCACTGAATCACAGAATGACAGTAACAGAAAGATATGGGGTTGGAAGGGAACTCTGGAGATCATCTAGTCCAACAACCCTGCCAAAGCAGGTCCTCCTAGAGCAGTTTGCACAGGAATTTATCCAGGCAGGTTAGGAATGTCTCCAGAGATGGAGACTGCACCACATCTCTGGGCAGCCTGTGCCAGGGCTCTGACACCCTCGAAGTCAAGAAGGTCCTCCCCATGTTTAGAAGGAACTTATGTTCAAGTTTGTGCCCGTTCCCTCTTGTCCTGTCACTGGGCACCACTGAAAGAAGACTGGACTCTTCCTCTTGACACCCACCCTTGAAGTATTTGTAGGTTTGATCAGATCCCACCTTGGTCATCTTCCCCCTTGGTCGTCTTCCCCCTCAGTCTTTTCCAGAATGATCCTTTCATTAGCGTCAGGTTGATCTGAAGCTCCCAAATGACTTAGTTTTCACCCAGTGTATCCAAGGAACGAGGTTCATAAGCAGAATTCAGGTCTGATTTCCCCAGGAGCATAGGCAGTACTGGTGTATCAGTCTGCCTTTCCTGTAATGGCTTTGTAAATCCTAAGGAAGTTTGGTAGGGTTAATTTCCTTGTTAAATAGAGAGCATCTTGGTCACCGGGCTATAGATTTAGAGCAGGTCTCTGTGCCTTTGGTGTCAGGCTGTCACTCACCACTGGAGGTTGGAGATCCTTTGAGAAGGAAGGGAAAAGAAAGGGGGAACAGAAGGAATGGAGCAGGGAGAGAAGAAGAGCTTATGTATACCTGGGTTCCTTCAAGAGTATCTTGCAGTGTTAGGGCACTCACCTGGAAGGGGGAAGATTGAGATTTTCATCCTTGCTATTATTTTACATTTAACTCTTTACACCTGATTAATATTTGCCTTCAAAGACTCAAACTAAACTGTTGTGTATGTGTGAAACAGAATGTACATGTGTTAAGGGCTGGTGTCTAGCAGACATTCTTAAAAACAAAGAAACAGGAAAAAATTGAAAAGAACCTATTAATATGTCATCAGGAAAGAAATTAATTGGAAATGTTCTAACCAGAATTTCAAATATATAGAAATAATGAAAATTAGCAGTTTCTAATGCTGTGTATGAACTGAAATGTAAAATTAATTTAAAATTCAGATTTGAGAAGAGCTTTGAGCAGTTGACTCACTTAAACACCAAGTCATCACTCAAATACCAGACTTGCTTTCAAGTACATCCTAGATGATGATGCAATACCGGTGGTGATTGGTGGTACCTGGAATTATGTTAAGGGAACTCCATAAACCTTCAGAAAGGACCCTTTTACTTCCCACAGCTGGTCATTTCCTGTATGAACAATCGCCAACCAACTGTGCCATCTACTGGAGAAATGCTTAAAAGCAGAAGCGTTAGTGCTTTTGTAGATGTCTTAATGAGTTTGTAAAGGCTGGAGGTTGTATCAACACAAAGACACAATTCCTGGTTATAACAATATTGTCTCCTGATTTGAGTTTACATTTGATTTTCTGAAGGGAATATTCTCCTGAGAGCTCTGTGTGGGGACTAATATTTATAAAATATACACGTTGTGCTGCCTCAAGCCCTGGCTTTTTTCTTGGTTAAATTTGAAATGGGGGGGGAAATGGTAGCTTTCCACTGTTCTTTAATTCCCCGTGGGCATTTTTTTATGGTGTCCTCTCTCCTAAAGTAGCAATTTGATCTTTTGGATATTATTTCTGGATGATGCCAAGATAATTACCTTAACAGGGAACAATTTTAGGGGGTTACCAGGAGAAAAGGTGACCAGTGTAAAAGATAGACAATATTGGCATCACTTAGTTATAGGCAGAAAATGCACTGTTACACTTCAGTAGTTAAAACTCTCTGTTTAGCTCAATATTTCTCATTTTTATTTGAAAATGTACTCCGAGGTGACTGTTTGCAGTTAAGCAAATACCATGAAAGTACAGAAAATGAAACTGAGTTAGTTCTTCTGTTGTTGAAGCTTTCAAATAAGCTGGTGAAGGCTCTAGAGCACAAGTCTATGAGGAGTGGCTGGAAAAATTCCTTCCCTGAAAGGGTTGTCAGTCATTGGAACAGGCTGCCCAGGGAAGTGGTTGAGTCACCATCCCTGGAGGTACTGAAAAGCTGTTACATACGTTAAGGGTTTGTGTTGAGCAGACATTACCTTCCCTCCCTGAGTGTGTTTGAGAGCGGATTAGATGTGGTGTTGAGGGATCTGGTGTAGGGGAGAACTTTGTAGAGTAGGGCTGATGGTTGGACTCGATGATCCCAAGGGTCTCTTCCAACCTAAAATGACTCTGTGATTCTATGTGTAGATGTGGTGCTGAGGGACGTGCTTTAGTGGTGGACTTGGCAGTGCTGGGCTAACAGTTGGCTTCTATGATCTGGAAGGTCTTTTTCAACCGAAATACTTCTGGGATTCTATGACTTGTGGTTTCGTGGTCCCTAAATTGGCAATTCTCAGCTGTGTGTATACGAAGGTTAGAAAAATGAGCAAAACTTGCTAATAAAAATGTATTTTGTTAATGATCCACAATTAACTGGTTTGTGTCTCGCAGGTTTTGGAGACCTACATGTTTCACTCGTTCCTTAAAGCTCGTCTGAACAGAAAGATGGATGCTTTCGCTCGACTGGAGTTGAGTACCCAGTCTGAAGAGGAAAGGTGAGGTCTTCTCCTTCCTTAGGCTGGTGTGGGATCTTCTGTTGATACCAGTAATAAAACTCCTTCTGACTGTATCTGTAGGACATCGGGTCACCTGATAACTGACTGATATGACATCTGAGAAGATAAAACTAGTTGATAGGGCGTTCTATTAAGCTTACTGTAAAAGGGTGATATGAACGGCTGCAGCCACGGCCGTTGAAATTGGAAACGGATGCTAGAATTGTAACTTCATACTATAATACCAAAGGTATATTGATCTATTAGCAATTATGTGTGCATGTATGAATTTTAAAGCTAGCTATGGAATTTTAAAATTCTTTTTCCCAGGTTTAACTTGATGTTTCACACCCCGAGAAGGCTGACTATGGAGAAAATGGCTTCTAAGCGATTTAATCAGCAGTTCGTGATCAACCGGCGCATGGTGATTAGTATGCCTAACCTGCAAGATATCAAGCTGCCAGAGGGCCCTACTAGGAATTCCTCACTTCGAAGGATAGACACAGGTGTTGGTAAGGGAACAATTTGTTGAGCAAATACAGTGTCTTTTCTGTTGTCTTCATGAGTGACATCACTGAATAATGTTCACAGAAGCGGTGTCAGATGCTGGGAAGAAATGATAAACTGGGGTGTTTTGGGCCAGGGCCTGTCTGTGCTGCTTCTTGCATGATAAATCAGTGTGTAATCTGCTGGAAGGGTTGCTGTGCCATAGAAGGCTGAACGCTCACAGTAGAACTGATATTGTTGAATTGCTTCCTGAGGCAGTAACCACATTCAGTCCTTATCCTCCGTATGTCCAGTTCTCCACCACCTTTAGTGGGACCTGGACAGGCTGGAGAGTTGGGTGGGGAGAAATTTAATGAAGTAGAACAAGGACAAGTGTAGAGTCTGGCATCTGGGCAAGAACAACCCCAGGGACCAGTAGAGGTTGGGAAATGACCTGTTGGAGAGCAGTGTAGGGGAAAGGGACCTGGGGATCCTGGTGGGCAGCAGGATGACCATGAGCCAGCACTGTGCCCTCATGGCCAAGAAGGCCAATGGCATCCTGGGGTGTATTAGAAGGGGGGTGGTTAGTAGGTCGCGAGAGGTTCTCCTCCCCCTCTACTCTGCCCTGGTGAGACCCCATCAGGAGTATTGTGTCCAGTTCTGGGCCCCTCAGTTCAAGGACAGGGAACTGCTGGAGAGAGTCCAGGGCAGGGCTACCAAGATGATGAAGGGAGTGGAGCATCTCCCGTAGGAGGAAAGGCTGAGGGAGCTGGGTCTCTTTAGCTTGGAGAAGAGGAGACTGAGGGGTGACCTCATGAATGTTTATAAATCTGTAAAGGGTGAGTGTCAGGAGGATGGAGCCAGGCTCTTCTCAGTGACATCCAATGATAGGACAAGGGGCAATGGGTGTAAGCTGGAACACAGGAGATTCCACTCAAATATGAAAATAAACTTCTTCACAGTGAGAGTGACTGAACACTGGCAGGGGCTGCCCAGGGAGGGTGTGGAGTCTCCTTCTCTGGAGACATTCCAAACCCGCCTGGACATGTTCCTGTGCCACTTGCACTAGGTGGACCTGTTCTGGCAGGGGGGTTGGACTAGATGATCTCCAGAGGTCCCTTCCAACTCCAAAGCATTCTGTGATTCTGTGACTGGTTGTGACTGTGAAGGGGGTTCTTTCTGTTCGTAGCATGGCTGGTTGTGATGTTACTCGTACATTTACTCACTGCTTATACTAATCAATGTACTTGTTTGTTTGACTTTTAGCAGTGAAAATGCCCTCCAAATCAGTCAGTACATTCAAAATCCCAGAAATTCACTTTCCTCTGATGTTCCAGTGTGTTCACTCCTATTACACAGACTTCTTCAACCACCTCAGCAAAGCTATAAATACCTTACCACCCGACAGCTCAGCGTTGCTGGCAAGGTACTTCTACCTGCGGGGACTTATTAGCTTGATGCAAGGGAGACTACTGAATGCCCTTTCTGACTTTCAGAACCTAGATAAAACAGACCTGAGAATTTTCCCTACTGATCTTGTGAGAAAAATAGTGGAAACCATGCCCCCTGCGGAGCGTTCTCAAGCAGACCGCAAGCCTGAGCTGAAGAGGCTCATAAGTCGAGTGATGGAGAAGCAAAGAGAAGTTCTGAAAATGGATGACCACGTGAAAAACTTTGAATTGCCAAAAACACACATGCAGCTGGATGATTTTGTGAAGCGAATCCAGGAATCTGGGATTGTCAAAGATGTAGACACTATACATCGCTTATTTGACGCCCTAACAGTAGGTGAGTATCGGGTACGTTTTTAGTGACCATCTGCATTGGTCCAGTGACAATTCCAAACCTTTTTATGAACCAAAATAATTTTTTCTTTCTCCAGTTGTTTTTAATTAATATTCAACAATTCCTGGGCCTTTAAGAACTCAAAATATGTGACCTTCAGGGACAATTTTATTAAATTCAGGTGACTGTGGGGAATGCATTCAATGTGTACAAGAATGTCTATACTTGATTCTTGGTCTTTATTGTGGATGCTACTTATATTTGGGCACAAAATTTACCTTTTTTCGGGTTGTACTGGTGAGGTAGTTCTGTGATCTGACCTTGGGCAGTTCTGCTTTGGCTTAGATGGAGTAAAGTGAATACAGGACTGTCCTAATTGCTCATGGCAAATACCCCTGTGTTGTAAAAGCACTCGGTACCACGACGAAGTGGCAGTCTTTTAAAAGTAAACTAGCAGAATCCAGAATTCAAGTGGTTGTGGTTAAAATCCTCTTGCATGGTCATCACAGCAGTAGGAGAGGTTATGTTTATATTTGAGAGAACTTTCTTCTCTCCTGAGCGAGATCTGAATCTTGTGATCGATTTCTAAAAACATAGTTTGTGAGTGCTTTTATTGAACTCTGTTCAGATCCCTTTCTGTGCCTGGTTACTCTGGCAACTGTTACATTTCTGTGGCCACAGAGAATTAAACATTGGCCAAAATAGCCAGGCTGCAGCAAGACATTCTGAAGCCAGAGGTAGCACACATCTCACAAGAATTTGTATTTGAGATTCTGCTGTCAAAACGCTCGAATTCTTGGAATAATTAATTACCTAGAATGCCTACTGCTGAACTATTTATCTATAGCTTTTATTCTAGGTTGTAAGTATGTGGTACAGTAGCATTCAACAGTACAAAGAACTGAAAAGTCATAATGAAAAGTATTCAGTTCAGTAGGGAAGTACAAATCCTCTCCCAATGGCTCACTGGATTTTTGGCAGGAATTTCCAAAGCAAGACTGGTACAGTGTTTGCTCCCTCCCTCCATACAGCAGGAAGGGAGGATGCCAGATGCACAGGACCTATGGCCTAGGCAAACTACAAACAGATCTCTACCTCAAGAGAGGAATTTTGTCTTTTAACTGTTTTCCAGGCCTATTTTGGGGTTTTTTTGCACCTTACATACCCATTATGCTGTTAATAATTATTAATAATGATAATACAACTATAAAGTTTCTGTCTTTTATAGCTATCTTTCTCTGCAAATCTGTACAACTTGTTTCTGGCATTAAATAAGTTTTAAAAATGTTTTAGGACAGCAAAAACAGATCGATCCTGAAACATTCAGAGATTTCTACAACTACTGGAAAGAAACTGAAGCAGAAGCTCAAGAGGTGAATCTGCCACCGACAGTGATAGAGCATCTAGATAAAAATGAATGTGTCTACAAGTTATCCTGCTCAGTTAAAACTAACTATGGGGTAGGGAAAATAGCTCTGACCCAAAAGCGTTTGTTCCTGTTGACGGAAGGAGGCTGTCCTGGCTACATCCAGATCGCTGCTTTCAGGGATATAGAGGTGAGCACCAAGAACCTTCTTGCTCTCCTGTGTGTGTTTGGATACAGGCCATGTTCTGCGCTGAGGAGGTCTGTCTCTCACCTTAGAAGCTTCAATAAGGAATGTGGGAAACACCTCTGAAGTCAGTAACTTAGAAGTGATAAGAAAGAATTCTGGCTCTTTGGACCAAGGCTGATGTCGTACGGTTTGCCAGCTGCTAGGATGACATTGAGTAAAAATCTGGAGGTCATAACCTCCAGATGTAAAGAAAGGTGCAAAGCACAGCACGTGGCATACAGAGTTTGAGATGTTTAATCACACAAGCTTTAATTGTGCTTATCTGACTGTGGTGTGAGGGAGCCAGCTTGTACCTGCTGTGTAGCAAAGTCTATATGATGTTGTTTGTTACGTTTCCATAAAACCCATCTCTGCTTAATGGTGTGTAAGGACATTAGCTGTAATTATAAATAGAGGAAGTTGCCCTGTAGGAGACATTGAGGTGCTGGAGCATGTCCAGAGAAGGGCAATGAAGCTGGTGAGGGGTCTGGAGAGCAAGTCTTACGAAGAGCAGCTGAGGGAGCTGGGGTTGTTCAGCCTGGAGAAAAGAAGCCTTCTCACTCTCTACAGCTACCTGAAAGGAGGGTGTAACGAGGTTGGAGCTGGTCTCTTCTCCCAAGTAACAAGGGGTAGGACAAGAGGCCTCAAGTTGCTCCAGGGGAGGTTTAAATTAGATATTAGGAAAAATTCCTACACTGAATTTTATCAAGCGTTGGAATGGGCTGTCCAGGGAAGTGGTTGAGTCACCATCCCCGGAGGTATTTAAAAGATGGGTAGATGTGGGTCAGAGGGACATGGTTTCGTGGTGGTTTTCGCCAGTGTCAGGTTGATGGTTGGACTGGATGATCTCAAAGGTCCCTTCCAACCTAGATAATCCGATGATTCTATGGGTACTGTACCTTTTCTCTGATTTCATGCTGTATCTTCCTTGATTTCACTCTTTCCTTACGTTCCCAGGACGTTAAGAGCACGACTGTATCTTACCTTCTTTTGAGAATACCTACTCTGAGGATTAAAACACTATCTAAAAAAGAAGTCTTTGAAGCTAACCTTAAAAGCGAGTGTGATCTCTGGTACCTGATAGTCAAAGAAATGTGGGCTGGGAAGAAAATGGCGGATGACCACAAGGTATAAATACGGGAATTTCTAACCAAATAAGTATGAAGTGGGTGCTCTCTCTCCCTGATCTAAATAATTCATGCTTCAATCTTTAGAATTCCTAGGTTTCAACGACCAATGGTTAAGTCACAAACTTCTATTTTTTGTTGTTACTTCTAAATCTAATACTTCTGGGAATAATACAGGAAAAAAAAAAGAAAAAAAGAGATTACATTTAAAAATATTGGGTATTTTTATTTCTCATCTGTTGGCTTGGAACTTTTAATTTATTCACTAGATCTGTGAAATAGTTTCTTCACTTCACAAGGTATGAGAACAGTGGTTCTAACTAACAGAAAACTTCCCCCAACCTCAAAATACAATGTGTAGAAAGGGTTTTGCCACACTGGAACCCTGGTGGCTCTAGGTCCTGTCAGTGAATAGAGCAAGATGTATTCTTTGGCCACAGAAACCTCGAGAAAAAGGGTCATATGAGCAGGGTTTCCATTTAAACCCCGTAATTTTTCATGACTGCTGAATTTAATAGTGAAAATGTAGCCTAGTGGTTCTTCAGGAGGGATTTGAATCATTTCAGCCAAGGTGAAGCATAATGTGTACTTCCTTCCTGTGATGACAGAAAGGTATCCATCTTGTGCCCACCGTGTGTTAGAAAGGGACTTGGGGGTGCTGCTGGGTGAGAAGCTGGCCATGAGCAGGCAGTGGGCACTTGCAGCCCAGAAGGCCAATCCCATCCTGGGCTGCATCAAAAGGTGCGTTGCCAGCAGATCCAGAGAGGGGATTCTGCCACTTTGCTCTGCTCTGGTGAGACCTCCCCTGGAGTCCTGTGTGCAGGTCTGGAGCCCTCAAGAGAGGAAGGACAGGGACCTGATGGAGCGGGTCCAGAGGAGGGCCATCAAAATGATGAGGGGGTTGGAGCACCTTTGCTACGAGGACAGGCTGAGGGAGCTGGGGTTGTTGAGCCTGGAGAAGAGGAGGTTCTGAGGAGACCTAAGAGCAGCCTTCCAGTACCTGAAGGGGGCCTGCAGGAAGGCTGAGGAGGGTCTGTTTACAAAGGCCTGCAGGGACAGGATGAGGGGCAATGGCTGCAAGCTGGAGAAGACCAGATTTAGATTGGATGTTGGCAATAGGTTCTTTCCTCTGAGGGTGGTGGAGCACTGGGACAGGTTGCCCAGGGAGGTGGTTGAGGCCCCTTCCCTGGAGATATTCCAGGTGAGGCTTGATGAGGCCCTGGGCAACCTGGTCTAGTTGGGGGTGTCCCTGCTGACTGTGGGGAGGTCAGACTAGATGACCCTAGAGGTCCCTTCTGGCCTGGACTGTTCTATGATTCTATGGTTCTAACTGGCTCGTACTTGTGTTAAGTGATGTGGGTTGTGATTGTTGAATGTGGAGACTTCTAAGAATAATGAGCAATGCATAAACTACAGTAAGGTTTTTGTCTTTAGGATCCTCAGTACATTCAGCAAGCACTGACAAACGTTCTTCTGATGGATGCTGTGGTTGGTGCCCTGCAGTCCTCCAAAACCATATATGCAGCTTCCAAACTGTCTTATTTTGACAGGATGAAAAATGAAGGTCAGTCACGTAGAGATGCTACAAAACCTGCTGTTGGTGCATCATCTGTCTCAGCTCTTTTTATATTCTGGTTGTCAAACTGATTATCTGTAGCAACAGGAGAAGAAGTTAGCCTGGCTTCACTTTCACAGGGGCAGTTTATTGAATAGTATTAATAGGAAGCTCGTGGGTTTGTGGGTTTTTTTTGGCATGGTATGTCTGTCTTGCAGTTGGATGCTGTGGTTTTGTTGTGGTTGTTTAGAATGCTTGGGTGTTGTATGTGTGCTTCTGCTACCAGATTTCATACCAGTGGTGTTTGGGCTCTCCTGTCAGCTAAGGCTAGAGGAAAACAAGAGTGAGAAATGTGAGTAAATGGGGCAGAATTATTATTTCATAAGAATCCTAGATCTACTTCTTAGGTCTTAGTGGTGCACTCCATGACCATTTAAAAATCTATTTTAGTGCCTATGATGGTCCCCAAAACAACTTCAGAGACGTTAAAGCACAAGATCAACCCCTCAGCTGGTGAGACGTTTCCACAGGCGATAGATGTCTTGCTTTACACACCAGGTAAGGCGATGTACTGCTTTCTTTGTTAGCCCAGCTTTAATTAGCCTATAAAGCATGTGATCTCAGAACACCTGGTATTACCACTGCCTGATTTGGTTCACATTCTGACATGCTTTGGTTGTGTGTTGAATACCAAACCAGAAAATCATTTAAAAAGAACAGTAACATTGCATATTAAGATACTCCAAGGCATCGTTTTCAGAGTCTTCATTTGTCTTCCTGGGTGTACATGCCTTATAATAGACTTCAATTTTGTGTTAATGTGCTGATTTCCCATGAAGACTTCTGCCTTATTGAGCAGGGTGGATGAATGATGCTCCCCCATGGAGCAATATTCATTGTTCTATTCTTCTGTTCTATTTTCCAGTAGAGTCACACAGGGGTGTTTGGCTGAACCCCACAGTGCAAGGGATAGTGTTCCCACCTCTTGAAATCCCAGCCAGACCTATGTGCCTGTGACTCTCGTTGAATAGTGTGTGATCTAATGTACTATCCATCACAGGCAATCCCTGAAGAAAGCACTATCAATTTCCTAGTGAGCTTTTGTGTGATACTTGGCACAGTTATATCTGATTAATTCAAAAAGCATTGGTGAAGAGAGAAGAGAAGTTAAGGACTGTGTGCAATGGGCATGAGTTTAGGTAGTAGATATGTTAATTCTGGAAGTTCCTAACTCTTAACTTCATAACCTTACTAGTAGTCTGATGTAAATTCTTATGTAATTCCTAGTATTTGGGCAATATGAGACAAAGTAGGAAGGTTAGTGTCATTCCAAAGTTAAGAAGGTGGGCAGGAGCAACTGCATGTGGGTGGTGGTTGGGCCAATGTTAACGGCATGGCCTTCAACGAGGCCAAGTGCCAGGTCCTGCACTTGGGCCACAACAACCCCATG
>VZTM01011734.1:86522-132734 GCA_013400555.1 Jacana jacana
GAGTAGGGCTGATGGTTGGACTTGATGATCCCAAGGGTCTCTTCCAACCTGAATGATTCTGTGATTCTATGTGGTGGGTTCAGTGGTGCTTTTCTCTCTTTGTAGAATGGGGTTTTGAAGTGGTGCTCTAATGGAGCAGATTGAGTAGATTTATTAGTTGTATTTTATAGGCATTTAAAAGCCTTCCTGCAGTCCCACTTAGCTGAGTACTCCCTCACCAGTGAAAAAGGTTCTCTCTGCTCTGAACGTCTTAGAAGTGTAAAATGATATGATCGGGTGAGCTCAAGAAATAGATGAGAACAAGCACAAATTCTTGGTGAAATCTGGGTCGCTCATTACCCGGTGATGTGAGTTCCGGAGCACAGATGGGTTTACTCAGGAAGCTGCTCTGCCCAATAATTGCTTTCCCACAGGGTTTATTTTCTTTTACCTCTTCAATCTTCCCTGCTTCATTTCTAGGGCATCTCGACCCTTCAGAAAGACCTGGCAATGCTCATCCCAAACTGTGGTGTGCTTTAAATGAGGGGAAAGTGGTTGTCTTTGATGCATCTACCTGGTCTATTCAACAGAACTGTTTCAAAATTGGCCGCTCTAAACTGGTAAGTCTGACACATGTGTCACAATTGCTGCTTTGGCTCGGTGTTTTTAGTGTGACCCTGAATCACTGTCCTTCTTTAGAAGTTGTAGAAAGACACTGGAGTTGTCTGGGCTTCAGTTAACTTGGAGAAATGGAGATTTTTTTGAGAAAAATGGGAAGGAGAAAAAAAATGGATTCATAACAAAACAAGTGAACTGGTGGGAAGTGATGGTTTGGATATCGGGAAGGCCTGCTGGCCTCAGGCCATGGCTTCTTGGGGCAGGAGGGTGGTTTTGAAATGGTTGTGGAGACCAATAACAGAGAGAATCAATATAAAGAGAAAATGGTATGAGCCCTGAGACTGGATGAAAAGTCACTTGTGCTCTGAAGAACTGGAAATTGGGGAAAGGGGTAAGAAAACCGGGTGGATAATACTGAAAGAGATATCTAAAAGAAAGTGACTGAACCAGCAGGTTAAAGAGTTGCTTGTGAAAGACCACCTGAAAAGAAGAACTCTTGATGAAAGGGGAAGCTGAACCAGAGCTGCAGACTGAGTGAAAAGCACTTGGGAAACGGGATTGAATAGGTCACTTGTGTGAAAGCTGAGAAATGTCACTGTGGTTGAGTGTGGGAAAGAGTCAAAAAGGGAGTGGTAAAGCTGGTGGCAAAGAGCTGGGCGGAGGGAAGATAGAAATCCAGGAGAAAGGTCAGATGCTGACCTATTCCAAAGAAGAGAAGAGGAAATTTTGGAGCTGGTGGGACTCAGGAGGCAGAGAAATGAAGAGCTTCTGAATGGGGGAAGGATGTTCCAGGACAGGAGAGGAGAAGACATTGTTTTCTTAGGCAATCTGGAAGAGAGAAATACACGAACTTGTGTGGTTTCCCCAGTGCCCTTCACAGAATGAACCACAGAACGATGTGGGGTTGGAAAGGACCTCTGGAGATCATCCAGTCCAACCCCCCTGCCCTTTGCAATTTTTACTTTGGGCCAGGAAGCACAGCTTGGAGTCAGCTACCAAGATACATTACTAATCTTATTTACTGAAGGCTAAACTTGTGACAAAAGACATTTGTCCTTTCTCATGATTTATAGACCAGGGCAAAAGACAGAATACCAGAGTGCCAGGTTGTGATCTCTCAGTGTAATCACCAGAGGAGTGTAGCATCTTAATACAGCCTTTTTCTATGTCAGGTTAATGAGTGATTTTTCTTCTTTTCTGTATTTAATTCTGCTTTTTCTCCCCAGACTTGCATGATCATGGTGGAGCAGAGCCAGGTGTGGATCGGTTCTCAGGACTCCATTATTTATATAATCAACACCCACAGCATGTCCTGTAATAAGCAACTGAACGATCATCGTTCGGATGTTACCGACATCATTGTGGAGAAGAGGAATGGAATACCCAGGTACATTTCATTTCCATGTTTTCTTCTTAGAAATACATACACAAGCACATGTGAAGGATGTACAACTGCAAGAGTCATGGGGCATGTGGAGAATCCTCCTGGCATTAACCAGAAAGCCATTTTATGTAGCTAGACTTCACCAAACTAGAGAATTTGGCCTGCAGTGAGCAGAGGACTAGTTGAAAGATCCAAATGATACAGTATTGTGCTTTCATTGGGCTGAAACAAAGGTAAAAGGTTAACTTGTGCTCAAGGAGAAGGAGCCCTTATTGGAAACCAGTGCCCCATTTTCTTAGATGTGGAGGGGAATTGATTGGTTTAAATGTGGAGGTTTATCCTGCTCACATAAGCCTTCATTTAGCCTATTTTTGTAGCTCCCATGTTGCATTTGGTAAGCTAAGAATTATGTACTTTGGAACAAAGAGGATAAAGGAATGCTTTTTTGGAGGAGGATGAGAGCAGCCAGGAGTTGGCAGCATCCAATGATGAATCAATGCAGATGGGAGTTTAAAGACCACTTCATTTTTGCTTTGAGCCCATCATCAACTGGATGTTTACAGCATGGTTCTGGATTTTTCCTGCCTATTTATACAAAAACAAAAATAACACACTTATGGCTTTGTTCAGGCAAAATATTTTTGGTCTCACTGGGAAGAGCGTTGCCTGGAGGCCTTAACTGCTCTCTGCTCCCACGGGAGCAGCAGCTCCCAGGTCAACCTGGACACCCGCCACAGCTCTGCCAGTGCTGCAGCGGGTGTAACTGGGCTTCATAATTTGCTTAGCTGGTGTTGGAACCTTCTGAAAAAGGTTTGGTCTTCTGAAGGCAACAGATGTTAGAGGTTAAAAAAAAAAGGGGATAGTATAATTCGTTTCCCAGGAATCACACCCTTCACTCACAGGAGAGAAACAACAACGTATTATTGATATAAAACAGTGGGTTACCAAAGTTGAACGGGAAATGCATCGGTGGTTTAACAGGTTTCAGTGGCAAGGTGTGCTTGGTTATTGACTGCACAGAGGGCAGGGTAGGACAGAACTGTTGGGGAGGCCCTACCGTTGAGTTGAGGTTCAGAAAGGACACCTTGCCTTTCTAAACTCCTTCTCAGAGAGGAGCCTGGGTGCAGCTGGATCTAGTCCTAGTCCTAGACTTGGTCAAGGGTTTATGTCTGAAGGATTACATATATGCAATCAGTCCTTTATATCACTTAGCTAAGATATCAGGGTTGATCATGCCATTAGTCACTTACCAAGCATCTGTTGAGGCAAAGCACCTCTCAGCCTTGAGGATTAACCTTGAGAAGCGTCCCTGCTCGAGAGGAGTCTTGAGGTGCAGCCTGCTGCTGTGCAGAATAGCTCAACTGTCCAGTATTTATAGAGTAAGATGATTGAGTTATATTTGCATACCAGTGAGACATCAGGGTCCCTCTTCCAGACAGCCCTTGGCTACCGAATTGCCATCCCTCCCCTGAAGTCCAGAGTAAGCTGGCTGGAGCCATCATGCCCCCCACTGATGGTTATGGCTTAAGTAAGGAGTTTTGGGGGTGGGTACACTGCTACAGCTGTAGCAAAGCAAAATAGTTTTGAGCTGGTTTTTTTTGTTTTGTTTTAACTTGAGAAAAAAGAGAGGAAATCCAACGTTCAGGAGAACTGTAGGGAAATTTTTTTGTTGTATTTAACTCCTCATGTATGATGTAACATGTGCTCCAGTTCACTTAGAACTCAGAATTAGCTGCAGTGTTTCTGATGATACAGAGGTTGTAAACTGTAATTTTTTAAGAAAAAGAAAAAAAAAAAAAAACCAAACCCAGGAAAAAAACCAACCCTGTGCTGGAATACTTTGGTTCCAACAGGAGGCAGAAGCAGCTTGAAAGTTGAACGCCTGGCTGCAACCCAGAGCTCTTGGTTGCTGAAATGCACTTTCTAGAGCCAGCTACTGAGAATATAACAAGGAGAGAAAAGTTTAGAGCCCTCCCTAGGCATCCTAGTGGGGGTAGGATGGACATGCTCCTGTCCACTCAAGACTGCTTGCCTTCTTTAAAAACGTTGAAGCAGACTAATTGTTCTTTATTAAAAGAACAGTAATATCTGGCTTGAAGCCTTTTGGACTTTGGTCCATTTTCTGTTGGAAATCATTACTGTCCTTTACTCATCTACCCTCTGAAGTGAGTAACATTAATTTGGCTTACTGTAAAAGGGGTTATTTTGCAAGTAAGTCTCTTCTTTGTATGCATTCTGCTCTGAACATGACTGTACACTATACCAGAGTTGTTTTTCTGATCTGTACCAACAGCGAAGCCTACTCAAGCAGTTTAGATGGAACAGTGATTGCCTGGAACATCAGCACTCTGAAAGTTAACCGTGTCTTTCAGCTGCCCTGCCAAAATCTCACTTCTATCAAGCTTCATAATGACCAGCTGTGGTGCTGTAAGTTCATTCCTTCCTCAAATAATTAAAATAATCATGTTTTCACATAATGTGCTGTTTTATTAGACAGAACAATACATTGATCTCAGACTTAGTTGTATGTGATGTTCTTCCCCCAGTCTGCACTTAATCTGTTTTTATTACTTTATGATATTGGTCTGACTTGGCAATCCCAAAAGCTGCATTTTGGCCACTTGCAGAAATGCCATCCCCTCTGTAGGAGTTTAGATGCCTGAAGTAAAGCTTCGTGCTGTGGGGCAAGATCATAGAATCACAGAATGATATGGGGTCGGAAGCAGCCTCTGGAGATCATCGAGTTCAACCCCTCTGCCAGAGCAGATCCACCCAAGTTGCACAGGAACATGTCCAGGCAGGTTTTGAACGTCTCTAGGGAAGGAGACTCCACCACCTCCTGGGCAACCTGAGCCAGGGCTCTGCCACCCTCAAAGTCCAGAAGTTCCTCCTCATGTTTATGTTCAAGTTTGTGCCCATTACCTCTTGTCCTGTCACTGGGCACCACTGAAAAAAGACTGGCTCCGTCCTTCTGACACCCATCCTTTAAGTATTTATAGGTGTTAATCAGATCTATCCTCAGTCTTCTCCAGACTCAGGAGAATCAGATCTCCCCTCAGTCTTCTCCAGGCCCCAAGTCCCTCAGCCTTTCCTCCTAAGAGAGATTCTCCAGGCCTCTCGTCACATTGATGGTCCCCTGCTGTACCCTCTCCAGCAGTTCCCTGTCCTTCTTGAACTGGAGAGCCCAGAACTGGATGCAGTGCTCCAGATGGGGCCTTCCCAGGGCAGAGCAGAGGGGCAGGATCAGCTCCTTTTGACCTGCTGATCACCCTCTTCCTGATGCGCTCCAGGATGCCATTGGCCTTCTCAGCCACAAGAGCCCATTGCTGGCTCATGGTCATCCTGTTGCCCACCAGGACTCCCAGGTCTTTTTCCTTAGAGCTGCTCTCCAGAAGCTGTTGTCATCCTGAAGCTGTTCCACAAGTGGTGACTGATTCAGGAATTCTGCACTGATTCTCACTACTGCTGTGCACAAGAGCCTGCATCCAAACACATCTTAATAGAGCTTGAGCTGCAGCCTTGGGAAGTTCTGACTCTGTTTCAGAGTAGATTAGATGTGGTGTTGAGGGATCTGGTGTAGGGGAGAACTTGTAGAGTAGGGGTGATGGTTGGACTTGATGATCCCAGGGGTCTCTTCCAACCTGAATGATTCTATGATTCTAAGTTCTCGGTCCCGCTGTGGGCGGCAGCGAGGCTGCCATTGCTGTGCTGGGTTAAGGATTGGGCCCTGTTAACTTTGTGGCATGGACACCTTGTCTCAGGTCTGCAGATGAAAACAAATGAGCACTTGAGAACCTGAATATGAGATGTCCTGATTTTAAGGAGTTTGTTCCTTCTCCTCTCAGCATTTTTGGACTCTAAACTAGCAGTTTTAGGCACTGCAGCATAGCAGAGAGGAGAAAGAACAGATCTAAAAATAGATCCTGGGAAAACCAGGAAGAAATACCTCAAAGGTTTCACTTTTGACTGAGAAAAATGACAGTTGTTAGATGCATCCATGTTATTTTGCCTTTTTTTTCCCCCTCCACAGTTGATAGAGCTGGAGGGAGCGGACACTTCTCTTATTAACTCCCTTTCTTTCATACTGAAGGTACTGGCAGTTGCATACTCGTAGTGTCAACCCGTGAATTCCGGCTACAGATGCAAATTGAGCATCACCTGAGGGCCGTGGGTTCCTGTTTTCTCTGCTTCCAGCTCTTTCCTGAGGTATTACATTTAAACTGTTTCAAAGAAGCGTGACCCCGTGGCATTACACACCACGTTTTTATCCCGTTCCGTTTCCTGTCAGCAGTGCTCATGGCAAAGGCTTTTTTCTGTCCTTCAGAGAGACGAAGTGTGGGTGTCTTACTCTGGGAGTAGCGACCTGTATATCTGGAACACCAGAGATGTTACAAGTCCACCTCAAAAGATCCATCTGCAAGATTGCTCTGAGATTACTTGTATGATCAGAGTTAAAAATCAGGTGAGAGACATTCGGGCTGGTGTTACCCGTTGTGGGATTCTTTCCTCAAAGTTCTGTTTGTTGGCAAGTTCTCGTGGGCTGTCTCTGGCTTCCTCACTGGGTGTTTGCCTACCTGCTGGTTTGAAATGTTGATTCCTCCTTAAAATCAAGACTGCCCAACACGACTGGCAGTTAGAGGTGTGTCCCAGAATGCATGTTGAGCCAAAAACCTCGTTGGTAATTAAATGTGTGGTGTTTTATTAGCCATTAATGTTTTCAGGGAACTGTAGAAACTGAAATTTTAGCTCCCTTGACGTTTAATCTCTGGGCTCCTAAGACTAAGCCTTGGAAGAAGGTTAATAGACAAGCAATAAATGCCAATTAGCTGGCCTATTTTTGTAGATGACCTTTTTCTTGTTCAGTTACCACATTCCTAATTCAACAGAGATCAATGGCTTCCTACCTCAGCATCCCGTGTCCCTGTCATTGTCAGCCTCAGGCTGTGTCCCCGCTCTTTCTGCACGGTATCAGTAGCTGCACAAGTGCCTGTAGTTCTGATACCAGGTGGGCAGGTTTAGGGTTAATTTGCAAATAGGTAACTAATGTATATCTATTGGGAAAGCAACTTTTCTGAATCTTTTTCTCAGATTTTTCCCTTCTTCCTTCCTCAAAAATGACTTTGTTCATGAAATACCCCATGAAATAGTGAAGATTTCTCTTAATTCAGCCCTTAGGTTGGTGAACCCAGAGGTATCCTTCCCTCTAGTAGAGATGGGTAAATTTGGCCCCTGATTTAAGGGAGGTAGAGGACTGTTTGGAAGCCCTAAGGCCTTAAACTCTCTTGTTCTGTTTAAGAACTTTGTTCCTTTTCTCTTCCACTTATTCCTCACTCAGTTCCACCTGAATTATCACTGTAGTCCAGCTCATTGATATAAAAGGAACAACTGGAAAATATCCTTGAGTGATCCTTCTCCTGAACTTGAGTGTTCAATGTGCCATCTTTCAGCCTGCCAACAGCTTGGCAGCCTCAGTTGTCCAAGGGGCAGTCTGGAGCCTGCTCTAGTTGCTGGAGTGTCCATACTCCTGTTCTACATGTAAGAAGGACATGGCTTCTCACCCACCAACACCCCCAAATCCTTCTCCTCAGGGCTGCTCTCAGGCCATTCTCTGCCCAGCCTGTATTTGTGCTTGGGGTTGTCCTGACCCACATGCAGGACCAAACTCTCACTGGTTTTCCCACGTGTTTTACTGACTGTGGGATGTGTTGAACAATGGTTCTATGTTCTGCTTATCAGTGCTTCTATGGTTTTGTAAACCTTCATGTGATCCCTCCTTAGCTGCCTTCTTCCCAGCCTTAGGAGTCTTGACTTTTTCCATCTTTTCCTGAACTGGGGAAACCTCAGGGGAGCTGAGAAACCCACCAGGAGCCCACAGCTTCTGCCACAGCAGCTGAGGAGACCTGGGCAGGGTCAGCAGCAATGGTGGCCAAGCCCCCAAAGCTATAAAAGAACCCCTTGGGGAGAGCTACTGGCCAGGGTTCCTTGATCAGGGTGGGAAAACGGGGCATGGTGTGGCAGATCGAGCAGGAAGGGTGTTGTAGCTCGGCCAGCTTGACCAGGGAGCCATGGTGTCCACCCAGCAGAAGGCCATGTCCTCCCTAAACTCTGCACCCACCACAGCTGAGGTGGCTTCACAGACAGGGTTCTGATGGAGACATGGCTGCAGGGTGTCCCTGCTCCTACACCAGCGAGCAACCTGTGGGAGGTGCACCTGGGGATAGGAACTCTGCTTGGTGGCAGAGCTCCATGGGGAGGTTGAGGAGTATCAGGGTGGCTGAGAGGGAGGTAGATGTGAACTCCAGCAGATGCATATATCTCATGGAACAGTTTGGGTTAGAAGGGACCTTTAAAGGTCATCTAGTCCATCTTCCCCTGCAGTGAGCAGGGGCATCTTCCATTTCCCAGCCTTCACTGTATCAACGTGGCACCGTGTCCTCACCTGAAATGCAAAAGGTTAAAGATGACCGTGGTTTGGTTTGCTTTTCACTCCAGGTGTGGGTTGGCAGCAGTGGAAGGTCGCAAGGCAAGAGCAAAGGGAAGATCTACGTGATCAGTGCCGAGAAGAAGACGGTGGAGAAGGAGCTGGTTGGTCACGCCGACACGGTGAAGGCGCTGTGCTCGGCCGAGGACAGATACGTCCTCAGCGGCTCAGGGAAGGAAGAAGGGAAGATTGCCATCTGGAAAGCTGAATAGTTAAACTGGTCAAAATATGTCTACCTGTGCTGGGAAAAAGAGAAGGAGAAGAACCTGAGGCCGTGTTTACTCCAGCATCTTGCATCTGTTTCAACCACCTCTCAGCGTTTTGGGCTTTGGGGGTTTTTTTTTGGTGGTATTTATTGAGATATGTTAGTACTGAAATCGACAGGGAAGCGAATCTCTCCCTGCACCTTGTGCTGCTCCTGCACCTTGTGCTGCTCCTGCACCTTGGATAAATAAGGGAGATGTGAATCGAGGTGGTCGCTGCCTTTCAACGTGACCCCTTTTCTTGTGGAGGATCAGGGCTGCTGGCCGGGCCGTGGGGTGCAGATTGCACCCAGAGAGCAGAAACCAGTACAGTAATTCCACTGGAGCTCTTTCTCATTGGCCTAAAAACATGCAGTTCGGTCCCTTCTTTACAGCCTGTAATAGCTGGGAATGGTCACCGAAAGGAAAAAATAACCCCAGTATCCAAGTGCCTTTGTTGGATTGACTGTAAATGCTGAGTGTCTTTCTGAACTGGGCTTAGCTGGGAGGACTGGCCGTTGCCCCCCTCTGTATATTTATGGTGCTGTGTTATTTAAGATGTAGACACGGGCAGGCTCTCCCTGATAGCGCTGACAGCTCCCTGCTGCTGCTGGAAGAAGATACTGGGGTTTTATCAATGACTGGTTTAAAACTTGTTTGTGACCAGTTTGTGACATTTGTGGGGTTGTTTTTCTCCCTTCTGAAGCACTTAATTTATTTAATGGCCAAGATTTATTGGCCAATTTATTCATTGGACAAGGAGGCCAATGGCATCCTGGGGTGTATTAGAAGGGGGGTGGTTAGTAGGTCACAAGAGGTTCTCCTCCCCCTCTACTCTACCCTGGTGAGACCCCATCTGGAATATTGTGTCCAGTTCTGGGCCCCTCAGTTCAAGAGGGACAGGGAACTGCTGGAGAGAGTCCAGGGCAGGGCTACCAAGATGATGAAGGGAGTGGAGCATCTCCCCTAGGAGGAAAGGCTGAGGGAGCTGGGTCTCTTTAGCTTGGAGAAGAGGAGACTGAGGGGTGACCTCATGAATGTTTATAACTATGTAAAGGGTGAGTGTCAGGAGGATGGAGCCAGGCTCTTCTCAGTGACATCCAATGATAGGACAAGGGGCAATGGGTGCAAGCTGGAACAGAGGAGGTTCCACTTGAATATGAGGAAAAACTTCACAGTGAGAGTGACTGAACACTGGCAGGGGCTGCCCAGGGAGGGTGTGGAGTCTCCTTCTCTGGAGACATTCAAAACCTGTGGGGACACATTCCTGAGTGACCTGCTCTGGGTGTTCCTGCTCTGGCAGGGGGATTGGACTGGATGATCTTTCAAGGGCTGCAAAGTCATCAAGCTACTCCTTAATTACCGTGCTCTGCGGGGCTGGACTCTCTTGAGCAGCGTTCCCTGGTCACAGCCCTCCCCTCCCTGGTGGTTCCTCTCCATGGATGACAGTGGTCCCCAAGGAAAGCAATAAATCTGTGCAGAGCAGTTCTACCTGCTCCCCTGCTGAGTAAAGCAGAACACAGTATGTAACACACTGTAAACAGAAGGAAAAAAACCAGGCTGCTACTTTTGTTAATAAACCCCAGATGGGCCCAATAGAAGCATGAACTGCTGGGAATACTCTGTAGTGTTTCTGACCCTTTGGCTGTGCTGATGAAAGGCTTTATCCTCTGATGGGAGCTGAAATTTCCTGAAATGTTACCTTTTTAGTATTTTTTTTGTCCAATTTAAGAACATTAAACACTATATTGATACTCCAGCCTCTCTTTGTACCTTGTTCTTGTTCCTGGGTAAAGGAATGTTGTGTGTTCCCTGAGTGGTGGTTTTTAGCACCCACCGGAGTCCTGGCTGTGTTCTGTGGAGAATAATTCCCTGGAGTTTCTTCTCTAGGTACTCTCCTTTCCAAAACCAGCTTCTACTGGTGGTAGAAGCCATCAACTGCTGGAAATCCAAAGGGTCAGAGCAACCAGGAGAAGAGCAGAGTCTGGGGAACCAGGGACCTCTCCCTGCTGTCCCTGCTTTGCTCTCCTCCATCTCTGCTCCCTCTTCCCTTACACGTCAGCCCTTCAACTTGGGAGTCCTCAGCACAAGGACATGGACCTGTTGGAGTGAGTCCAGAGGAGGCCAAGATGATGCTGGAGCCCCCTCTGCTGTGAGGACAGGCTGAGAGAATTGGGGTTGTTCAGCCTGGAGAAGGCTTCAGGGAGATCTTGGAGCCAGTTCTAGTCCCTAAAGGGGCTACAGGAGAGAGGGGGAGGGACTCTTTATCAGGGAGTGGGGTGACAGGATGAGGGGGAATGGTTTTAAACTGGAAGAGCAAAGGTTTAGATGAGAAATTAGGGAGGAATTCTTTGCTGTGAGGGTGGTGAGACCCTGGAAGAGGTTGCCCAGAGAAGCTGTGGCTGCCCCATCCCTGGAGGGGTTCAAGGCCAGGCTGGATGGGGCTTGGAGCAACCTGCTCTGGTGGGAGGTGTCCCTGCCCAGGGCAGGGGGGGTGGAACTCGGTGATCTTGAAGCTCCTTCCCAAATGCCACCGTTCCGTGGTTCTAAGTCCCAGGTGAGTTTCTCACCTTGTGTTTTTTTATCAGCTGATACTCAGTAGTGGCATTATTAGAAATACTAATCCTTGGGAAGGAGGTGAGTGCTCTTTGGGTGCTACAGAGCAGCAGCAGCAGCGCAGGGACCCCTGTGTCACCCCCCAGAGGGGCCGTGTCCCTGGTCCCACTCCCTCCCAGCCCCACAGAAGGCGAGTGACCAGCTCTTACTGAAATGTTTATTAAGGTGGAACTTCAGAACAAGGGATTGGAACACAACGGCTGGTGGAGTAAATAGTTCTAAACTGATTTTCCTCTTCTAGGCAGAAATGAAAAAACAAAAAAACAACCAACCAACAACGAATCAAGATTATACAAAACAAAAAAAAACACAAACCCCAAAAAGACCAGAAAGTGCAGAACACAATAAAAACAGTTCTCATGCAACAAATCTTTCTCAGCTTTAACCCTAACCCAGAACCCAAGCTGGACAGTGTAGAAATAAAAACCCCATACATCCAGTTTCGCCGTCTGCGCGCTCAGACATTCACCTGTGACGTCACTTCTCCTTTATCCCTTTTTTATTCTCCTCATAAAACTTAACATTTATGTGTTTAACACATGCTTATAAACGTTGCTAAACTCAGCAAGAGCTAGTATAGTGCCCCAACTTAATAAGTTGATAAAAAAGGAGTTGTTGTATGGCCAGTTCTCAAAGGAACTAAATAGTCTCTCTCTCTATTTTTATATTTTTTTTAGTCTTTTTATTTTTTTTTTTAATTTTTTTTCTTGGATTTTTCTTTTTTTTTCTGCTCTGAGATGCTGCTTTCTAGTCATAGGAGGCATTTCAACAGCAGCTGGTCGTTTGGCTACTGAAAGGGCTTAGTGTTACACCAGAAAAGACAAATACAACAAGAAGCGCTTAAGAACGTGCCCGTTTGGGGCAAGAAAAGGCTTTTTTGGGTGGGTTTTTATTTTGGGGGTGTGTGTGGGTGTGTGTGTCTTTACTCAGAATTGGCTGCACCTGAGGCTCCAGGGGCTCCACACGCTCCTGGAGCTTCAATGATGGAAGCAGAAGAGCGTGTTGGAGTGCGTCAGATCCAACCCCATCCCGGCCCTTTGGCCGCCGCTCTGTTTTGCAGGTCCCCTTTTCCTGGTACCTCTTGGAGGGGGAGGGCCAGAAAAAAAGGGTATTCATCCCCCCCCAGGGTGAGGGTGGGAGACAGAGGAGCCACCCAACATCTGCTTGCAGGGAGGTGATTTTTTAATCTAAATTAGGAGTTACAACTGGAGCGTCCCGACGAGGCTGCCCTGGCAAACGTCAGTGCAACGTGACAAACAAGGCAAAAATGACCCTTTTTCCTTATTATCTACACCAGTTTCCTAACTGGGGAGATGGGGGAGCTCAGGGGGAGCTGCTCAGGGCTCAGTAACTCAAGTGTTTGCTATCTGAGCTCCAGCAGCTCCCCCTTTGCCCAGGGTCCTGGCTGTAACACGAGGAACAGAAACTTTGGGTAGCGCCAACTTTTTTCAGAAATGACCAGTTTTGGTTTGGTTTTGGGGGTTTTTTGGTTTTCTTTTTCTCTTTCTTTTGTGTCGATGCGCTTTACAAACGGCCAGCTTTGTCGGTTAAGGGAGGAGCAAACAGGTAGAAGGGACCCCCTGTAACCACACAGTTTCTGCAAAGAAAAAAAGAGAAAAAATAGAGAAATTTGGTATTTTCCTTCGACAGTGTCAGCAGTGAACCTTCCTGTGAGTCTGCCTGAACCTTCCTGTGAGTCAGCAGTGAACCTTCCTGTGAGTCAGCAGTGAACCTTCCTGTGAGTCAGCGCCTTCCTGTGCAACATCTGGTGCTCAGTCTATTTGGCCCACGAAAAGGAAAGGGGGACAAATGCACCCCACTCCTCTTTCCCAACAGCTACTTTGGAAGCTGAAGCTGCTCCAGCGGGAGTCAACGCACTCGTTTGAGTAAGGTCCATCTTTAGAGCTGAGCTCACCTGGCACAACCCGCCACAGTCTCTACAGATCACCCAAGACGTGAGCGACCACCAAGACGAGCGCTGACCCTACCACATGCCTCCCAGGAGGAAGATCCCCCCCCACAAAGTCCTCTCCTGCCCAGACACGGAGGGAGAAATCCCAGGAACAAACTGTGACTTTACTCATAGACGTGACCTCAACCTGCGTTGGGCGCAAGAGCTCGCTGGTGGCCACCACGCTGCCGTTACTGGTGGCCATCAGAAGGTGGCCAAGCCCACCACAAACCGAGGGCGGGTGCACACGTTTCTAAGGGTAGAACTGAGGGTTTTCTTAACGAGGTACCTGCCAATAATGGCTGTCTCTGTCATTCCAAGTGCTGGGGGGAGGGATTCAGATGGGAGGAGGGAGGAGAAAGACGCAGCCCTCGCTTCCACACCTCCATGGAGAAGAAAACCTCACGTGAAGCTGTTTCCTTCCCGGGCCAGAAAAGCGGGAGGCTCCGCTGGCAGCTGCCGTGCTGGGAATGTTTCACAGCTGAGAAGAAGGCTCCAAAAGAAGGGGGAAAAGGCCATTGTGTGTTTGAAGGAGCACTAACCCCCGCTGGAGGTACTGGCTTCCTCCCTCCTGATGATGAACAACCTACATCTTGCCGTAACCTCTCCCTGCCAGCGGTAGCGAAGGACCACATTCCTGTTATTAAAAGGCTATTTAGGTAATACATCTTTAGGAAAGTCATGGAACCAGCAGGAGGGGAAACATTCCTAAGAAATTATTGCTTCTGGAGTCTGAAATTGCCATTCCTGAGCAGCGCAGATCCGAGCAGACTCTTGCAAATAAGCCAAGGGGTGCCAAGATCCACGCTAAGGCCCTCCCTGAGCGGTTCCCGGTTGAGCTCCTCTGCTCTGAGCTGAACCATTTCTAGGTGTGCAGGTTATGGACCGTGGTGCCCGAGGCTCTGAGCACTAACGGGGTCTGGGGTGTTACAGAGCACCAGGACAGGGAAAAAAATCGATTACAAACAGAGCAACACACAATGGAACCACGAAACCTCAAGCCAACCGCGGCGAAGGTCCAGAGGGATGGAGAACACGGGATGAACCGGACGATCCGCTAACACCGACCAACATAAAGTGAGGCTCGTTGTCACCAGGGATAAAATAAAGCCCCTTCAACTCTCCCTTCCCACAACATGTAAAATCTTACTGCTTTGCCCTTCAGTCCTGACCGAACCAGAACGAATCCCTGCATCAAAGGATAAGGTGAAGGACACGGGAAGAAGTAACTCGGTGCCCACTCCACCCCGAGAGGCGCTGGGGCTGGAGAGAAAGCTCTTGGGAGCCCTGGCTGGCAGTGTGGTGGTTTCCCAGCCTGGCTGAGCTACAGGAGGAGATACTTTGGCAGGGGCTGCCCCGAGTTTAATTCTCCTGGCAGCGCTACAGCTACTCCAGGGCGTTGACAATGGGTAATTATTTCCTTTGGTTTTACAGGGGAGTGAAGTAGAGCTTCCTGCGAGAAGGCAGCGTGCGCATCCCCGCGTTACCAGCGGGAATCAAACAGCTCCAAGAACTCCAAACCCAGATTTTAACATCCAAGTGCTGGCTGGGACAACATCATCGCTGCCCTGCCTTAGATGTGAACCCTCTGGGTTCCAAACGTCCTTCCTCACCCTTTCCCTGACTGAGAAAACTAAAGCATTGGGTGTGTGCTCGCCCCAAAACCGGCTTCACGCTCCCTCTGCTGGCTGGGAAGCGGGAGGGAGATTCGGTTTCGCTTCGTGGCCACACCTCGGTCAGCGGGACGGGGCTGAGGGAAAATCTCACCCCCTGAAGGTGCTACGAGGAGCAACCTCGACTGGAAACCTCCTGGGGGAAAGGCACCGGCCAGAAGATGCAGATTTTTAAATGGCAGAAGAGCTTTTCCAGAAATGGAGATTAAAATAAAGGAGCACTCGACAGCCAAAAGCAGAGTCTTCAAGGGGCTGGAGAAATGCAACGTTAAAGCCACTTGGAAAAGCCCTCACTCGGCGTGTGCTCTATGTGGGTGCCAGAGACAGGGTGAAACACAAGATGGGTCTCTGCTCTCGGTGGACATCAGCAGCATCGGTTCCCTGGAACTGAGACGATAGAGATTCACGGCAGAAGTTCCATTAAAGTATTTCTCACAACTGGGTTCTTCCAGGAGGTCTCCTCTTCTTCAGTAGTATCGTTCCCCTGCCTGAAGGCAGGTCACAGTGCGTGTTGGAAATGAAAACCAGCAACCAACAAACCACTTTAAATAAAAGAAAACACAAAAAAAAGAAGACTGGGGGGGGGGGGGNAAAAAAAGAGAGGAGGGGGGGGGGGGGGGGGGGAAGCAACCCCAACAAAGTCCTGTGCCTTTCTGTGTTCTTTAGTGCTTGGCTGTTTCACCAGCATTGTCACCCTCGGCAGCTTGGGGACATCGGCACCGGCCAAACACCTTCAGCCAAACCACCCGCCTTCCGCCACCAGGAGTCGGTCACCGGCGCCGGCCAAGGCTGCGCCTCACCCTCAAGTCCACCAACACTGTCCCTTTCTTAACCACCCTGACGAGTCACCTGAGTTATTAAAAAGGGTTTTCTGTTTGGAAATCTCTTCCTTTGAACATTCTGCCTTTGGAGATCTCTTCTTTTGAACATCCTACCCTTGGAGATCTCTCCTTTTGAACATCCTGCCCTTGGAGATCTCTTCTTTTGAACATCCTGCCCTTGGAGATCTCTTCTTTTGAACGTCCTGCCTTTGGAGATCTCTCCTTTTGAACATCCTGCCTTTGGAGATCTCTTCTTTTGAACGTCCTGCCTTTGGAGATCTCTTCCTTTGAACATCCTGTCTTTGGAAATCTCTCATTTTGAATGTCCTTCCTTTGGAAATCTCTCATTTTGAACGTCCTTCCTTTGGAAATCTCTCATTTTGAATGTCCTTCCTTTGGAAATCTCTTCTTTTGAATGTTCTGCCTTCAAACTGCTCGTATCGCAGCCTGATTCACACCCCTCTTTTTAAAGCCCTGTCCTGCAAGAGGTCTGAGGCAGCAGAACTCTGAAGAAGGAGCTGGGATGGCCCCGAGGTCTGGGCAAAAACCAGTCAAAAGCGTCCCAAAAGCTTCTGCTGAGATGACAAAGGCCAAGTTTGGTTTCTAAAGTTCCTTTAAACGGCTGCTGGTGCTCTGAGCTCCGGCTGCCCACGCAGCGGGGCGCCCCACCAGCCACCCAAAGGGTCTTGTAGATCGCATTCAACGCGACTCTTTCAAGCTCTTCACAGGAAAAGAAAACCCCAAACAAACGTCTTTGCACTGCAGCTGTGTCCTGAAATCACGGGAAGGGGACACGGAGGGGACACTGATGACATCGGTGACGGCAGCTCAGAAGAGCTCCAGCCTGCAACTTCCTACGAGACGGGGACCGGAACAGCAACACCCGCTGACGGGTTGAGTTTTAAGGCCTAAAAATCCCAGTTGTGACAAAGGGTTCTCTACTGTGCCCTAAGGTGACAGAGCCTTGGGTTTACCCTCTTGTACTGACACTGTGCCTCTACCTCACCTGCTCCCAGCCAGGAGGTTAAAGGGTCATTAAAAGTGCAATTAATCAATCACTTCCTTTCTCTAATGAAAGGGAATTCGCACTCACCCCCCTCCCACCCCTCCCCACGCCCCCAAAACCGACCCCAGAGATGCCCTTTCTCTGCAGCAGCTTCATCCAGAGCTGATCAGGTTTGAAATGCCAAGAAACCCCCCTCCCTGACCCCCATCTCACCCCCCAGCTGAGAATTGTCACAGCCTTTCCCAACGACATTCAGAAAAATTCAGCACTTGTGATAAAAAAACCCCACAACAACCAAACATAACAAAACACCAGAACAACCTGTCAGTGCTGGTCACCTCTCCCAGTTGCTGCTCCTTCCGTCTCCCAGTGTCTCCCAGTTCCCATCCCCTAGCCCTCTCCTGAGAGGCAGCAGATTGGGAGGAGCTGTCGAGTAAAGGGCTGATGACTAAAAGGGTTCACAACTAAAAGGGTTCACAACTAAAAGGACTGACAACTAAAAGGACTGACAACTAAAAAAGGGTTCAAGGCAGTTTCTCAGAAACCACCATAATTGCTTTTTGTTTGCTTTTGTCCAAAAATAACTGCAAATCAACCTATTCTGTAGTAATTGCACTAAAAGCCATGAAGCCTGACCTGGATGTTAAGGACCTGTGGCCGTCAGAGCGACCATGTCATGCTGGTGAAAAGACCCAACACTATCGATGGAGCCACCTAAGCCTTGGATTCAGCCGTTACACCAGAGAAATCAGAAATGTTCAGACAAAAATACCCATAAATACAGCAAGAGACCGGAAGTGAGGATAGCTCCCATTTTCAGTTAGTTTAAAAACTGCCAAAACCGTAGCGTTTTTCTAAGGGGCTGGTTGTATACACTGCGAGTCTCATGCAGGTGAATAAAACTTACGTCGAAATCTAAATGTATTTGTAATTAAACTCCCCCCCCCAAGTGTTCAGAAATGACATTTCTAAGTTGTGGAGAAAGCGATCAGCGCCGTAGCTGCCTGTCCCAGCCTAGAGTAAGGGCTACAGAATTTCATTTACACTTTTGCACAAAACTTGTCTTCTGTAATTTTTAGCTACAAGTAGTGAAGAGCTGAAGTTGTTTTCCTGGGGTGAGGGGGAAAGGGAAAAAAAAAAACAAATGTCCTTAATCCTGCACCTGCCCTCCCTGGAATGTGGGTGACGGAGCGGTGGTGGCCTCACACGGCTGACTCGCTCTCCGGCTCCGCCGCCGTCGTTCCTTTCCGCGTGAGCTTCAGCACGGTCGGCTTCTCGGCGTTGGGGCCGTTGCCCTCGGTGGTCTCTGGAGGACCTAGTCCTTTCTGTTCTTCCTTTGGCTCTTCGTTGACTTCAGGGTAAATCACCAAGAAGGTAGCTGTCAAAAAACCCAGGAAGGATCCCACGGAAGCCACCATGGGAATGACTCTGACCGTGCCGACCGCGTCCACCACTCCGCCCAGCGCAGAGGCCACCAGGATCTGGGAGATGTAAACCTGACAGGACAGAATGGCACAGTCTATGCCAAATCCTCGCTTTGAGTTCCCGGGGCTGTGGTGAATGTACTGGAAAACAGACAAGAATTAGGAGGTAAAATAACAGATGAAATCAAATTATTGAAGTGCTAGCACCTTCCTCCAGTTTCTCAGCCCCGCGGTCAACTGCGCGCCACCCTCATCCATCATGAAGACTATACAAGTCCCCAGCAACAGCCTCCTTATCATGGAATCCCAGACTGGTAGGGGCTGGAAGGGATCCTTAAGGATCATCTAGTCCACCCCCCCTGCCAAAGTAGGGTCACCTACAGCAGGTTACACAGTAACGTGTCCAGGTGGGTTTTGAATGTCTCCAGAGACAGAGACTCCACCACCCTCAAAGTCAAGAAGTTCCTCCTCATCTTGAGATGGAATTTCCTGTGTTCTAGTTGCCCGTTGCCCCTTGTCCTGTCACTGGGCACCACTGAGAAGAGTCTGGCTCCATCCTCTTGACACCCACCCTTTCGATCTTGCTCAGTGTTGATGAGTTCCCCTCTCAGTCTTCTGTAGGCTGAACAGCCCCAGGTCTCTCAGCCTTTCCTCATCAGAGAGGTGCTCCAGCTCCCTGATCATCTTTGTAGCCTCTGCTGGACTCTCTCCAGTAGTTCCCCATCCTTCTTGAACTGGGGACTCCAGAACTTCACACAGTACTCCAGATATCTACTTAGAAACGGCCTCCTCATCTCACACCAGATATTTACTGGGGCTCTCCTGGTGTGAGCTGGCTCCAAGATTAGGTTTTGTAAAACAAATTTATACGAAAGACTTGTAGAAATTACTTCTATTCTTCTATGAAGGGATGCCCTCCCAATCCAGAGGCAGAAAATGCTAAAATAAATGATCTTCCTGAAGGTCGGAATCCAAACGGAACAGTGCTAAAGAGTGGAAAGGATTTGTGTCCTTGTTTCCAGCAGAATCACTTTGCTTTCTGTCCCCTCAGACTTACAGTGCGGTGACAGGACAAGGGGCAAGGGGTTTAAGCCGAAAGAAGGGAGATTTAGATCAGCTATCAGGGAGTAATTTTTCACTCTGAGGGTGGTGAGACCCTGGAAGAGGTTGCCCAGAGCAGCTGTGGCTGCCCCATCCCTGGAGGGGTTCAAGGCCAGGCTGGATGGGGCTTGGAGCAACCTGCTCTGGAGGGAGGTGTCCCTGCCCAGGGCAGGGGGGTTGGAACTGGATGGTCTTTAAGCTCCCTTCCAACTCCAACCGTTCTACGATCCTATGATTTCCACTCACCTCAGTGTATAACGCTGCAATGAACCCGAGTAATGTCAGAAATAGCAGTAACAGCAAGGGATACAATAAAGCTCCAATAATTATTTCACCTCTCTTCACCTACCAGATGCACCCAACCCCTTTTGTACCTCAGCACCAAAAGCCATCATGACCCCATGGAGCCAACTGGATGCTAACACCAGCTGGTTTAAGTGCCCGCTCTTGCTATTTACTATCAGGGATGAATCTGTGCTTTGGCCATGTCCCAGCAAAGCAGGAATCACAGAATGTCAGGGATTGGAAGGAACCTTGAAAGCTCATCCAGTCCAATCCCCCTGCTGAAGCAGGAACACCTAGAGCAGGTCACACAGGAACACATCCAGGCGGGTTTTGAATGTCTCCAGAGAAGGAGACTCAAAGTATATCAGATCTCAATTTAGTAAATCCATTTTGCCACCATGATCTTTGGAGAAATCACAGAATCATCTAATGGTTTGGGCTGGAAAAGAAGATCATCTTTTTCCAACCCCCTGCCATGGGCAGGGACACCTCCCACTAGAGCAGGTGACAAACATGAACTCTCTGCCTCGATTCAAGTAGTCAAAATATTCCACTTACCTGTTTAATATCATGGTATTGTCCCAAAAGCGCGTAGGGGCAGTAGGAGATACTCATGGAGACTATTCCCATGGTGCTGATCATTATCATGGTGACGTAGACGTTGGGGAACATGGCCATCACTGCCGTGCCAAGGGAGAAACCCAGCGTGCCCAGGATGTAGATGACTTTTATACTAAGGTCATAGTTGTCCAAATATTTCTGCAACAAGGCTGCAGGGATGAAGCATAAATCATAAATATCAGCTTACTTGGTGAAGTTTTTGACGTGGCCACGACAGCCCGACATGCTATTCAGGCTCAGACGCTGACGGCGTATTTGGCACGTCTCAGCAGCCCAGCTCATGGGGAAAAAGACTTATTTCTACTTCAGAAACCAGGGACCAAAGGAGCTCAGAGACTCTCTTAACCCTGCTACAGGCCCGAGGCAGAACTCAATGCTCTGGGACTCAAACACGTCACGGGCCGCTCGTTCCACTCCTTCATTTTCTCCGTTTGTTAACTCTAGCGATGCAGACCCTGAGCACAGAGGAGATTCTCTAACGAAAGCACATGGGCTCAATCAAAGCCATGGGGTAATTAATGCTTAGAGCCACGTTTCAGTCTGTGTTCAGGAACGAGCTGCCCACCTGAATGCCAACCTGATGTGTCTCAACAAAAGGGGCCGTCCCCGCCACACTGGTGGGTGCAGACCTGCCTGCACATGCGCTGCAGAAGGCAGAACTGAAGTCTGGCAAAAGCTCTCCATTTGGGAGTCTGCAGCCCAAACCTAAACTCTCTTGTCCTGTCACCAGGCACCACTGAGAAGAGTCTGGCCCCATCCTCTTGACACCCACCCTTTAGATATTGCTCAGCGTTGATGAGATCCCCACTCAGTCTCCTCTTCCCCAGGCTGAACAGCCCCAGGTCTCTCAGCCTTTCCTCATCAGAGAGGTGCTCCAGTCCCCTGATCACCTTTGTAGCCTCCATGGGACTTTCTTCAGTAGTTCCCTGACCTTCTTGAACTGGGGAGCCCAGAACTGGACACAGTACTCTGGATGTGGCCTCACCAGGGCAGAGCAGAGGGGGAGGATGACCTCTGTCAACCTCCTGGCCATGCCGTTGTTAATGCTCCCCAGGAGACCATTGGCCTTCTTGGCCACATTGCCCTCATGGTCAACTTGTTGTCCACCAGGACTCCAAGGTCTCTCTCTACAGAGCTGCTCTCCAGCAGGTGAGCCCCCAACCTGTACTGGTGTGTGGGACTATTCCTCCTGAGGTGCAGGACCCCATCCTTGCCTTTGTTGACCTTCATCAGGTTTCTCACTGCCCAGTCCAGATCTCGTTTAATGGCAGCACAGCTTTCTGGTGCTTTAGCCACCCCTCCTCGTTTTTTGTCTTCAACAAACGTGCTGAGGGTCCACTCTGTCTCCTCACCCAGGTCACTGATGAACATACTGAACAAGACCGGACCCAGTACGGACCCCTGGGGAACACCACTAGTTACACGGGTATAAACCTCGTCACCAAACGAGGAGGCCACGATACTGAAGCAAAACTGGTTTTTACCTTGCAAATCCGTAGAGGTCGTGCAGAGTCTCTTACCTGAACAAACAGCAGCAGTAGCAGCATAAATCACCAGTCCCCAGCATCCCATCTGAACTCCGGCGTTGTAGGCGTGTAACTCAGTCGAGTTAGAAGGGGCCTGCACCGAACACAAACATAAAAGTCACCTTCTTGTAACGAGCACATCTCAGGAACAAGCAACCAGAAGGGGGTCTGCCAGTGGTGACTGCTCTCTCACCTTCGGGTCGCCCTGAAAGATGACCTGGCCCATGAAATCCGTGTAGAAGACGGCTTCGGCGATGATGGAAAACCAAGTTAAGAGGTGGCAGACGCAGAGTCGCATGAGTTCCTTTGGCATCTTCAGCATGGACAACCACAAGAGCCTGACGGTGGTCTCGGTTTCCCCCTCTTCGCTCTCCGTGTCTCCACTTGAATTGGTGGTGCCGCTGGGATTCCTGTGTCGGCACCTCTGTCGCTGCCGCTTCTGCATGTCGTAGATGTCGTTCATGCTGCGCGAGGACTTTATCAAGACGATGGCGTTGGCCCGGCGGAAGCGGTAGCGGTGAGAGCCTATTTTGCCGTAGTAGGAGAAGGTGTAAGAGGGCTGGCGGTAGAACATGTGCCTCCGCCTTCGCATGGAGTTCGAAGTACTGGATTGCTTCATGCCTATTCTAGCGTGGCCGTTGAGGAACTCTTTTGGTAGGGAGCCATTCACGTTTGGGACCTTATCTTCGTTTAAGCGATTATCAAGCAACATTTCCTCCTCTTTCTCATTGTCCCTGAGGAAAGCAGAGAGGTGGTTGAGTTTGGACTTCATGATCTCTTGGCTTGCGTTGTGGGGAGTGTTTGGGTACGAAGCATCCTGAAAAATGGAGGGCTCGATGTCATGCAGAAAAAGCAGCTCCGACTCGATTTCCAACGTTGCATCGGGCATGTGCAGGACCGAGTCGCTCTTGCTCCTTACGATGTTCACCTCAAGGAACTCCATGTTGAGATCGTGCTCTGACTGAACCTCATCGTGGAACATGGAGGCTCCGTACGGCTCTTCCTCACTGATCACGTTCAACCGATTCAGAGGGGGGAGGCTACTGTTGAATTTGACACTGGAAAGCGTGTCTCCTTCATCATCAATCCTGTCCTGCTGAGGGTTATATTGCTCTTCTTCAATACTAAAAAGGTGGAGAGCAACGGAGACAGAGAAAATAATGGCTGCAAAGAAGAAAAGGACTTGCTCTTGTGATTTAAAAATACTACCCAAGAAGGTCTGTGTCCAGTCCAGCCCTCCTAACATATAACCGATTGCTCCTCCAAGACCTGTGGAACAGAAAAAACAAGGGAGTGAGCTCAGGAAAAATCAATTCAGTCACAACTTGGTCATCAGGAAGAGCTGACAGCTGCCAAAGCCAAACCAACTAACTCCGTACCAGCTGAAAAGGCGTGGATGTTAAGGGCCATGTCTTGTTCTTCACTGTCCACCACATCCAACAAGTAGGCCCGAATCGGCCCTTCCGTTGCATCAGCGCAGAAATCCAACACCACGACGCCAAGCACCGTGAGAACTATCCCAATGGGCTGCTTGTTCGGGACATCACCAATAGCCAGACCTGAGGAGAAAGGGAAGAGCAATCTCAGCACGTCACTCAGAAAGGGAAAACTACTAAGAGCTTAACTCCTTAAGAGAAAGGTGGCCAACAGGCTCCTTGGAAACATTCCTTTACTGAGTAACAGGGCAATTTCAACTCTTTAGCACAGATTTATGGGAGGTCTGGGTCAAAGATGGTGTTTGTTACATTTGTAAGACTGCCATTTATTTTTCAAAATGTTATTTTGAAAGTATCTCTTAAACCTTTGAGAGCAGTTGGGTGTTATTTCCTGCTCCCCACCTCTGTTTTCCTTCAAATGCTGAAGGCTGGTTTCAGAGGAGGTGGCCACGGTGAGAGAGGAGAAGATCCAAACCCAACCTGCCAAATCTCATCCATCAGTTACAAACCCAGGTAACCTCAGTGCCGACAGCGCTTCTGACACCAACGTGGAAGGGTTGCAGCACAACAGGGTAACGTGAAGTTTAACCCTCTCACCTCTCTCTTTGCTTTTCTTAAGCGTTCCTATTTTCAAGAAGGCTCCCAGGAGCAAAACGTGGAAGGATGAAGCAACATGAAGGCATTTTGCATTGCAAAACCCCACCAGTCAGCTCCTGGTGAGAGCGGGGCTGAAATGCTTTTTGTCTACAGAGTCGAAAGGCGGCTGAGAATTGGTCACGAAACGAGGCACCGACAAAAGCCTGAATTACTGAAATCAGAGGGATTTAACCATTACCCAATGCAAGGCCCTGATAAAACCATCAGTGTAACTGATGAAAACGGCTGTGGAAAGAGATGAAGTGGCTAAGCCACCCAAATCATCTCAGTCTCAAGTGCTAGGACTCTTGCATGCTCAATCCTCCTTTTAAGCAAGCCCTCCGAGCGCTGCACAAGTTTATACGGCTTCTACGCTCGGCTCATTCTTCCAGTATAAACCAGTGACGCTCTCGGTGCTGTAGACCTGTTGGAAACCTGAGCAGAGCACCCAGTGGAGAGAACAAGAGCTGAATAAGACCCAGAGAGGGCTGTTCCCCTGGGACGTGGCTGTATCTCTAGTAGGATTAGAAAATAGCTTTTCTACTATGCCCTTGCACTCCTTGTTCCCCTCCCAATCTCTCCAGTTTTGGGCCCCTCACCGCAAAAAAAAGACATTGAGGTGCTGGAGTGGGTACAGAGAAGGGCAACAAATTTGGTGAGGGGTCTGGAGACCAAGTCTTATGAGGAACAGCTGAGGGAGCTGGGGTTGTTCAGTCTGGAGAAGAGGAGGCTGAGGGGAGACCTTCCCGCTCTCTACAACTGCCTGAAAGGAGGGTGTATAGAGGTGGGGATGGCACAAGTCACAGGCGATGGGACAAGAGGAAATGGCCTCAAGTTGCACCAGGGGAGGGTCAGAGTGGACATCAGGAAAAATTTTACACTGGAAGGGTCATGAAGCACTGGAATGGGCTGCCCAGGGCAGTGGCTGAGGCACCATCCCTGGAGGCATTCAAAAGATGGGCTGACACAGAGCTCAGTGACATGGTTTAGTGATGGGTGGTTTTTTTTTATCTGAGTGAGGTTGATGGTTGGACTGGATGATCGTAAAGGTCCCTCCCAGCCTAGACAATTCTATGATCCTATGACTCCTGATGCCAGAGGACACCTGGAATGTCAGTGGCAAATCTCTATCTTCTAATATGGAATGGGGCTAGAGGAGACCATGGAATGGCTCTCACTTCAGTTGAGTTTGCTCCAGGCTCCCTTGGAAAAGGCAGAGATGTGTTTATAGGGCTTTTCAGAAGAAGGAATTTGTTCAGAATCTCCCACAACCACGTCCCAGGAGCGGATGCATAAAGATAAAGCTCAATTTCACAGCATGTTGCAATAACCTCTCTGGTATAAAGAAGTTTCATTGCACTGGGCTATCTGGAAAGTAGCACTGGGGTCTCTGGAAAACACAGGTCTCCTAGAAAGCTACGCAACAGACTGTACTGCTGCGTAACAAATTAGAAAACAATCAAAGACGAGATTTTTACTGATTTATTAGAAGGTGAGATACTTCAAATTAAACCTATGCACTGTGCATGCGCTTTGCTTGCCAGTATCAATGGTCTGTGTGGAGCTAAGAGTTTCTTCTCAGTTATACCATAGAATCATAGAATGGTTTGGGTTGGAAGGGACCTTAAAGATCACAGAGTTCCAACCCCCCTGCCCTGGGCAGGGACACCTCCCACCAGAGCAGGTTTCTCCAAGCCCCATCCAGCCTGGCCTTGAACACCTCCAGGGATGAGGCAGCCACAGCTTCTCTGGGCAACCTCTTCCAGTGTCTCACCACCCTCACAGCAAAGAATTTCTTCCTAATATCTCATCTACATCTCCCCTCTTTCAGTTTAAAACTATTCCCCCTCATCCTATCACTCCACTGCCTGACAAAGAGTCCCTCCCCATCTCTCCCATAGGCCCCTTCAGATACTGGAAGGCCGTTATAAGGTCTCCCTGGAGCCTTAAATTAAATTAAATCTTAAATTAAAAAGAAGGCTGTACTGGAACATCTTGCACGTATCTGGATGAGGAAGAACAAGTCTTGGAGACACAACTACAATGTACAATTGATAGCATATGATAGCAATCCAAATAATTAATATTTATGGTTTTGCCAAATTAAAAACTCTGTAAGTTGAGCATCATTGATCTGAACAGTTTGTCCCCTGCACTTTCAAGAAGATTGACAGCCCTCCTACAGCCCCTCAATCCAGCTTTAAAAAGCTCCGGGGCTGAGCCAAGGTAATGTTCCACTCATTTCCCTCAGTTAGTACAAACATTAACAATAGTGCTGCATCCAACCCCCAAAAAGGGGAGCCCAGAGGATATTACTAGGTGCTAAGTTCCTTTCCTTTGCATAAGTCCAACCCTGATGTAAACATTTCCCCAAAGGTACTTGCTCTCACCTCTCCTGCCTCCAGCTACAAAGAGATTGTAGATTACGTTGGGTAGTAAACTATGTTCAAGGGAAACTATTTTTACCAGCTTTGATGGGGGCTCAGGAAAAATTCTTTTCCCACATAGTTTTTGATAAACAAATATTAACTGCCTTCTGGACTTTTTCAATACCAGGTCTAAGAAAAGCACAAGAAAAAGTGAAAAGATAATTTTTGAAATAATGCTGGAAACAGGATGTGTTGCCAGATACGCATTAAAGGGAAAAGGGATCACAACAGGAAACGTTTCCCTGTGAACAGGTTGCTACAATTTTCCCATGTCAAGGATCGACCAAATCGGTCTCAGCGACCGCAAACATTACGCTGGCAACCATTGTATTAACACCAGTGAGGGACCAGTTACAGCTCTGGTCGCACAACACTTCACACGGCGCCGGCACTTCCACGCGCGGAGGACAGCTGGAAGGCAGCGTGGCAGAGACTGCCAGTGATTCAAACGCCTGGGCACGGGTTGAACCCACAGCACATGGTTATCTTTACTCCATCAGAACCTTAAAGCGGGTATGTGGGCAGGAGACCCCTCCTTATTTACCTATGACAGAGCCATTAAGGAAAAGTGCGACTCCAAAGAGGGCGCCAATGCAGAGAGCAAGAATAAAAGGCCGCCGGCGGCCCCAGCTCAGGGTGCAGCGGTCACTGGCCGAACCTATAAGCGGAGTGAAGATCAAGCCCAGGATAGGGCTAAGGAACCAAGTGAGGCTGTAGTATTGTTCAGGAAGACCTAAAACAGAGACAAAAACGATTGTAAGGTTATGTGGGGGACACAGGTAAAATTGCACTTTCTTACATGACATTTTGTAACCCCCTGGAAAGCTCTAAATGGGTCAGTAATTTCCCTGCAGCAAANCTCAACAAGCAAAGGAAATCACAGATCACGTCTCTTTCAAACCACAAGGTAACCATAGGTGTAGTTAAACTACCAAAATAAAAGTAAAAAAAAATACTATCAGCTTCATCTAAGAGTGGAATGACTACTCTAGATGAGTTACTCCTGTCCAAAAAAACCCCAATATCCCAGCTTGGCTGAATTCTGCTGAGTGTGCAGATTTGTTTTTTAAAAGGGGGTCTCGGTGGGGACAGGCTCTGTGAAGAGGTAACAGCCAAATCCTGTTGTGTGGAAGCCCGACAGCGTTGTTACATCCTCTATCCGTTCCTGGACTATAAATCCAGAGATCTTTGGGATCCTTGGAAAGCTGCCTGGTTGTCGGATAGACAAATCCCCTTCCCAGCAAAACAGGAGTTGAACACGATACTGGTAATCTTCAGCTGAAAACATCACCCTAAAGAGTTACTAAAGATTTAATGGACAGAGAATAACAGGCAGAACTTGACTGTTATATGAAATGCCCCATTTCTAGGCAGAAAAATGTTCATTTGTAGAATTGAACACCGGAGAAGAAAAGAAAAAGCAACTATTCCTTAACCCTGAGAGAGCAGCTGGAGAGGCTTGTCTATCCCTAGTGCCCTTGCTTGCTTTTCAGAGCCGAGATGACTACACATAGGATCAAATGGGGGGAAATAAAATAAAAAGGATTTATTCTGTGTCATTTACCTTGGATAAAACTTGTCACAAATAATAATTTCTGGAGAAGGAAAGCAAGACCCCAAGCCTGGTTTTCCACCTCTCCAGCACGGAGAGCACTGGCCTGCAGATGGCAGACTGGCCCAGAAGAGCAGCCACGCTTGGGTCCTTTGGGATCTGGCTGCCTCTCAGTTTATCAGCACGGGGCAGGTAACCTTTTTGACATGTTTTTCAGCAAAGCATTAAAACCAAACCAATCCATTTCTTGCAGCCCAACCGATGCCGAGACTGAAAAACTCTGTGTCTTTGCTCTAGGAAGGAAAACCACCCGATATCCAAATTCACAGACTGTGAGTGTGAGCAGTGTTTGACCTTTGGTGGCGAGATCAACCTGTATCTTGTGCTCCCCGTGTTGAGCCATCCATAACCAAGCAGGATTATACCAATCCCTACCCAAAATAGCCCAGGCTGCAAATTTGGAAGTCTAATCTCCTGCTGTTTAAAGTGCCATCAAATCTTGACTAACGATGCTGACTTCTTCCACGAGATAAATCCCATTTTCCCTGAGACTGGTGCGCTCTGCAGTGATGTAGAAACATTCTAGGGAAGGCTGAGGGATTTGGGTCTTTTTAGTCTGGAGAAGAGAAGGCTGAGGGGAGACCTGATCAACACCTAGAAATACTTCAAGGGTGGGGTGTCAAGAGGATGGGGCCAGTGTTTTTTCAGTGGTGCCCAGGGACAGGACAAGAGGGAATGGGCACAAACTTCAACATAAAAAGCTCCATCTAAACATGAGGAGGAACTTGTTGACTTTGAGGGTGGCAGAGCCCTGGCAGAGGCTGCCCAGAGAGGTGGTGGAGTCTCTGGAGACACTCCAAACCCACTGGACCTGTTCCTGTGCAACCTGCTCTGGGTGAACCTACTTTGGGGCAGGGGGGTTGGACTAGATGATCTCCAGAGGTCCCCTTCCAGCCCTTATTATTCTGTGAAAAGAAGACCTTTTTTGCCCACAACTTACTGTAAATAAACAAATTCACCATCAGGATTCCAAGTCCAGGTCTGAGGTCAAGGTCTATGTGATTTGACTCCTTTTGGGGTAGGTTTTAGGTCCCTAGGAAAAGGCCGTGCTTGTACAGATGGCACCTTGGTTCACATCACAGTTCAACCCCCTGCCTCTTGCGTAGCTTCCCCAGCTGTTTGGTGCGGTCTTCGGCTGACACTGAATCTTCAGCTGGGATGGACTTAGCAGAGGGGCACTTTAGGTTTAAATCTCTTATTCGGGAACCCATAGTTCCTCCAGATCTCAGCCTGCAGTTGGGATCAGCTTCTCTTAATGAGCACTACCCTAATCAGAGGTGCAAATCAGCAAAGCGGTAAAACAAATGAAAGCGCAGAGAAAACCTCCATCTCACAGTGGTTTTAACATTCTTTTTAACTTTGCTGAGTTCAGGAATCATGTGTTTAACTGGTACTTCACCCACTCCAGACAACACCTACCACTGCCTGAGCTGAAACACAGATAGTTACTGTTGGTCCAATGTCAACTCACTGGGGCAAGTCTGGTTTAAACAAAGTTAGAAGCTACGGTTTAACCAACATCACTGATCTTTGTTCTAGTGATCTGCCCCTCTACTCTGCTCTCGTGAGATCCCACCTGCAGTGCTGTGTCCAGCTTTGGAGTCTTTAACACATGGAGGACAGGGACTGGTTGGAATGGGTCCAGAGGAGGCAATGAAGATGATCTGAGGGCTGGAGTACCCCTGCTCAGTATAAGGTGAGAAAGTTGGGGCTCTTCAGCCTGGAGAAGAGAAGGCTCCAGGGACACCTTACAGTGGCCTTCTAATACTTAAAGGGGCTACAGGCAAGATGGGGAGGGGCTCCTGATCAGTGAGTGGAGTGAGGGGCAATAGTTTTAAACTGAAATTGGGGGGATTTACATTAGATCTTGGGAAGAAGATTTTCACTCTGGGAGTGCTGAAGCATTGGCCCAGGTTGCCCAGAGAAGCTGTGGCTGCCCCATCCGTGGAAGGGTTCAAGGCCAGGCTGGATGGGGCTCTGAGCAGCCTGGTCGAGTGGGAAGTGTCCCTGCCCATGGCAGAGGGGTTGGAACTTGATGATCTTTAAGGTCCTGTCCAACCCAAACCATTCTGTGATCACCAGTATTTGAAATAATTCAGAAAAGAAACTTCTGTTCTCAATATAGAGCCCTCTTGCAGCAATATGACATCGAATGATGTTGTCACTTGTGAATGATGAGCTGGGACATCTCAACTGAGCTCATCCGACAATAAACACTGGAGAGACGTAGGGAAGGGTCTGCAGTAAATCATACAGTTGCTTTAAATAAACACAGGGCATGAAGGCTGGCAAGAGCTCCATTACTAGTGCTACAGGCATCATCCTCTCTCAGGTAAGCAAACAACCTTAAATAAGTATAAGGAAAACGGATACAATGAAGAGAAGTTAATATTCCAACATCTGTTGAGACAACAGCTCATTTTTTATGGAGACTACGGGCAGAAAACAACAAGGGGAGGCCAGTACAACGGGGATACATTATCCAGCTCACTGTCCCCCTGTCCTTGCGGCCACCACTTTGTCTCCAACCTACAGAGGCACTTCTCGGTGCTGCATACAAATTTTAACAAAAAAAACCCAAGTTCTGGAAACAATCCATCCCAAATGACAACTTCTGCAGAGAATTAAAACCTGTTTACAAATATTTTTCCTTCAACTGTAAAAACTGCACATTTTGAAATGGGAAAGATGGGTTTTTTTTTTATGTTTTATAACCCCGGCTAAACAAATGTCATAAAAATCTCCTAAGAGTTTTAATAAGCACAGTGATTTTTACTGCCAGCATGACTTTGACTTCTCTGGTACCTTCAAGGTCAATTTTGGATGTACTAACTCCCCACCAGATTAAGGCCTGCCTTCTGGTTTGATTTTACAGGCCAATAAAAGAAAGGAGAAAAGGGATTTTTACCCAATCTCTGTTACATGCCTACAATTAGGGAGTCTTATCTTTCCATGTATGAGTCAGAGAGACTGAAATACTTTCCTGAGAAGGCTTTACATTCACTGATTGGAAAGGGTGATCCTCCTAACAACAAAGTACTATAAATAAAAACCAAAATCCAAATATTTACATTGAAAATGGCTTACTTTGCAAAAGACATGAATCTCAGTGATTTCAGAACAGGGCTAGGGATGTAACTTCTACAGAAGGGCAAAAAGGACATTTAAAAACCCACAAACATTATGTGTAAAGAACCTTCTATAGACAAACCACTTTGAATATATGTATTTTTGTTTTAATTGAGCGACTCCTTAGTGGCCTAAGTATCTATCTTTAGAAACGAAGGCCATGATCAAAATCTATACAAGAATTAATAGCCCCATGCCAAGAAAACTGGAAGAATGTCTAAAAAGCTTTCAGTGCTCCTCTGAGTAAACAGGAAAGGGATAATTTTCAAGTGAAACGTGAGCAATTCCCACAGATTGTGGGGAAGCATCAACCTGAGCACAAGCTCTCTTACTGGAGAAGTCGTGCTGTAGGACTTCTTACCTCTGTAACCCAAGCAGCAGGATTGTTGTAAGTGCTGTTCCTATTGTAAGTTAGTAGTTTATAAACTCCCTGTGCTTTATATAGTTAGGCAAAATTCAAAATAGTTATCATTTATTGAGTGAAGCACGTGACTTTTCTTTAACAGAAGTACACAAGCAGTGATATTGTCATTAGAATTTAGAAACTACTGAGTGGGGTTAGAGAAGATTCCCAGTGGGGAGCTGGTGCACGTGCAAGCCAAAACCAGAACAGCACAGGAAAGGCATTTACTGGTGGGAGAATTCCCTCCTGAACCTGTCTGAGGGATGGCAGGCTCCTCACCTGAACAGTGTTTGGGCAGGGAAATCATCATCACACAGCAATCATTTCAGCAACGGGTAGTAAAAGTTACCCAAAGCTTCTTTCCACATTTGTTTTCTGTATCTTGAAGTTGAGATGTGGTATAGTCTACCTGGTGACACAGAACTCTGCCAGACAATGGTTCCTAGAAGAGCTCACAGCCATGTTCTACCATGGGTCTTCCAGGAAAGAGCTTTCTAAAGCCTTGAGTGACACCTCCACTGTCCTACAGAGCAAGACTTCAAAATACACCTTGGAGATGTTCTTCATCAAACTCATGCCTCATACTGGCAGCAGGGTCTACAGGTGCTTCATCATTGGAAGAGTAGGTTAGCTTTAGCACTAGACATTTTGATATAAATGAGAAGGTTCCAGACAGGCAAGGACAACTCCAACACCAAAATACTGGGTTTTTTTCCCCTTAAAAGAGGCTGTTCTGGTTTTAGTATTTTGAATGTTTGCACATGTGATGTGCATATCTGGTTGTAGGTCTGCGATGGGTACTGGGCAGTCAGGGAAGGTAATTACACAGCCTAATGGTTCCTTTCTCTGTATAGATATATATATCCATACATTAGCAATAGGACAAAGGGTAGTAGTTATGAGCTGAAAGAGGGGGGATTTAGATTAGATCACAGGAAGGAATTCTTTGCTGTGAGGGTGGAGGAGGTTGCCCAGAGAAGCTGTGGCTTCCCCATCCCTGGAGGGGTTCAAGGCCAGGCTGGATGGGGCTTGGAGCAACCTGCTCTGGTGGGAGGTGTCCCTGCCCAGGGCAGAGGGGTTGGGACTCAATGATCTTTAAGGTCCCTTCCAACTCGAACCATTCTATGGTTCTATACATGCTGCTACACCTACACAACGTGACCATAATTTAAAATGGCAACCAGTTAAAAAGGTATCCAGGCCAGCTGAAAACGAGCAGAAACGTAGAGATAAGGGGAATATTTTGACACCGAGAAGTTCCTTCTGACACCCCCATCTAGTGGCAAGGACTCAGATGCAGCACGTATTTCAAATGAACTTGGCTAGGGTGCTGTTCCTGGCCAGCAGCCCCGCAGCATCCAGTCTCTGATGTGCACAACAGATGGACGGATACTGGCTTCCACTGGATTTCGAGGCAGCACCGCACAACAAGCTTGTCATCCCCACATCTGCCTCACCACCACCTCTTACTGCCAAATGAAAAACGTCCTAGCCACCAAGAGCTGCTCTGCCCACCTGGAACAGGCTCTAACTAGGTTGGGACTGCTTCTGTATGGCCAAGAGAAGTATCACGCAGCAAATGCTTTACCAGAAGCTGCTGAGACTCACAGGAGGACTCAAAGGCCAAGGCAGCTGTGTCCCATTACCAGTTTAATGCTGTTCCTTTATTTTGTCTGTAATTCTTCACCACCGTGCTTGCCTTGCCAGGCAGCAGCAGCTCAAACAGCGAACCGCCATCCTCCTACTCCCAAAAGTAACCTGGTGGCCTCTTGGGGGAGGAATAATAACTGGAGGATTATTATTTAGCCTTTTACTGACAGCTAATCTGAGGAAACACCGAGGAGGGAAAAAACCCTATCGGATAAACAAGGTTAGTATTTGTGCCGTGAACTGGATCTGGAGCAGGTCACAAGGCAGACTCAGAACTCTCATACAAATCAGTGAGAAAAAGAGCAAAACACAACAACAGCTTCTGTTAGCAGCGACGGCTGCCACTGAGACCCTTGGAATATGGCATTTCCCAGCCAGCTACAAACAAACAGGACACTGGCTTCTAGTAAATAAGGGTTTGTTTTTTCCCAGACAAAAAAAAAGTGCCCAACAATAGTGGGACCAGCACTGCTCACGGTTCACAGGAAATGCTCACTGTGTCACCATCAGTCTAAGGGCTGCGTGAGGTCACGAGTTACATGGAAGAAAGATTAAGCCCCATGCAGCAGTTTCTATTCAAAACCTCTTTTTGATAAGCTCTATTGGGGGGGGGAAAAATAGTTCTTTATAAGCTTAACAATAACATCTGATATGGGAATAGGATGCTAAGCTCCTATTTTCATTTGTCAGAAATCATCACCTAGAGACCTGTTTACACTCTTAAAGTAAACACCATACAAATTTCTGAACTAACATTAGAAACTGTCGTGCCCTGCAAATATTCTGTAATTTCACACCCCCCCATAAAACACCGAGTGCTGCTAAAAATACGTCTCCATTGATCTGTTTAAACCCGCTGCTTACACAAGCACCTTTGTTCAGACTGCAGTTTTCAAGAGTGCAGCAAGGAAAAATCAATGCTTGTCAAAACACCACGAAAAAATTAGAACCTCGGTATCTGCTCTTCATCCTGGTACAACACAATCATAGAAACCACCACAAACCCAAGTGTTCTAGCTTGGGAGCGCCCATATGAGGAATATGGATTTCAGAATGCAGCTGTAATCATTTTCCTAAGTGATCACACCCCAATATCCACTCCCTTATATTTAAAATAAAAATACAGAGTTACCCCGCATTAAGGTCCCCTGAGAAGCTGCAAACAAGCTGCTAGGCCTCCTTTGACAACTGTGTCACCATCAAACTTCATCCACAAATCTTTTTGCCTCCTGCTATCTCCCCTCAGATTTTAGGACCTCAATGGCCTAGACCTTGTGTGGGACTCCAAGCTGCCAAAAAACCCCAAACCTGAACCAATATATGTCCAACCAATGCACTGGAATAGGCTTGACCAGTGATCTGAGTACTACTGGAGTACGGTCAGCCCTCGAGTTCATTGCAACCACCTTCCTAATTTCTGGATTGAAACACGAACTCTGACTAACAGGGAAGGGATATGAAAAAATCACTCCTGGTGTCCATTACCATGATTTGAGCTGCTTCCAAATGGGGGAGTTATATTTTTAAGAAGGAACGAATTTGAAGTAGTACTTGACATCAGGGTGTGATACCATAACGGGACGAGCTCTGCACCCCTAATGTTACACTATCTTAGGCTGCTGGTGTGAGAAGAAATGAGGGCCTATACTGCACTCCTTTTTATGTGAAAAATTGGTTCTTCATTAAATGATGCTTTCCCAGCCTGTAGGATAAGACAACACTTGCTCAAGCCAAATGCTTGTTCAGAAGCTGCTCTTCACAAGCTCTAATTTGCACAACAGTACTGGAGGGAAATTACACTGACCAGTAGGTGTGATTGATTGGGCTGCAAGCAGGAAGGTGGAAGAACTCAGAATAAAATCAGTACCACGAGGTTCTTAATAGCTGCTAGCTTTCTGCATAAAAATGATCCCCCGTCAACTTGTCAGGCGTCTTTATTCCCTCAGCGTCTCAGGAATGACCTACTGCAATAAACATCACATAAAATAGGAGCGATACCAAAGCTGTGGCTTAAATCCTCCCACTGGTAAGATTCACATCCTGAAATTCTTCTTGTGCCTGTCAAATAAGAGCTCTTCTGCTTAGGCTGCAGCATTCACAAGCTGTCAGCACGTTATATACATCTCATACAGGCAGGAGGACGTGCAGACTCCAGGATCTGAACATACTTTTCTGGAACACAAACTATCTCCCAGTTGCAAAAACTGAATCCTTTCCTCCCCCCTCCCGTTTAGCTCCGCTGCCTCAAGGACTCCCTGACTTAAGGACAGGATTATTGATGACAGTTGGATCTAGATTTGAGATACTTGAACAAATAATTAATAGGAACATTAAAAGGATGAGATTGGGTTAGAGATACTGGAAAACCTCTCATAGAACAGTTAGAGTTGAAAGGGACCTTAAAGATCATTGTGTTCCAGTGCCTCTGCCCTGGGCAGGGACACCTCCCACCAGAGCAGGTTGCTCCAAGCCCCATCCAGCCTGGCCTTGAACCCCTCCAAGGATGGGGCAGCCACAGCTTCTCTGGGCAACCTCTTCCAGTGCCTCACCACCCTCACAGCAAAGAATTTCTTCTAATGTAAATCTCCCCCTCTTCCAGTTTAAAACCATTACCCTTCCTCCTATCGCTCCACTCCCTGACAAAGAGTCCCTTCCCCATTTCTCCTCTCCAATGCTTCCTTTGAACTTGTATTTCAAATTTTAAACATCCTTAGGAGTTGGATGCAAACAAGTCACACTTACCAAGGAAACAAACTGCAAAAATTGGGAAACCATTACAACTACTGCATGCCATGTCTGCAACTAGACTAGAGCCGCCCAGTTTGAAAGAGCAACAACTACGTGGCTAATAAAACAAAGCTTTTGCTCTCCAACAGCTTCAGTACAGAAACATCAGTGCAGTGTTTCGTGTAGAGAGTCCTGGAGGTGTTTTTAAGCTGTAGGAGAGTAATACCCCCCCTTTTCTGGGAAAGCTGCTCTGCCTTTCGGGGCAGCTTTTGCAACGATCCATGCAATCGCCCTCCAGCAGCACCCAGGTTGGGTGAAATGCCACCTCTGAAAAATGGAATTCAAGAAATAAGCCACAGGCCTCTTCAAGGATTTCATCATCCAGTTTTCCCATTTTCTGTCTCGGCTCAATTATTGCTTCTCAACCTCCTACAACCGTCCTCCCTGTCTCATATTTGGCAGCCGTGGGAGTCAGCAGTGTTTCATTAAGCTCTGCTGCTCTACTGCCGTTCTGCCAAAGTTGTAGAAAGGTTTATGTGGCTTCCCCGACAATTCCTAGTTTATAACCCGGTTTGAGGGTGCTGTGTCAGGAAAGAGAAGCATATGTTAAGAGAAGGGAGCCAAAGGTACGTGTGGAGGGGGGAGAGGGGAAACAAAAGCCTGAGAACAGCCGAGGCATCGGGGAAAGAACACAGGCACCGATCCGCTGGCAGCGAATATGGTTCTTCCCTTTAGCGTGAGCACAAATGCTGTCAAGTAAAGCTTTTAAAGCTTTAATTATTTAAAGTTTCTAACCCTCCTACTAACCTACTTCCACAGGAGTAACCTGTAGCAATTCAGGTAGATTTCTAGCTTACTGCCTTTACAGCTTTCTGCTTCCTTCCCCGATGCATCAAGCCATCAAGCCAAGCACGCCGGCGTTAGCTGCTCCTGCTGGAATCAAAGGCCACACATATGACATCCTCTGCTTAAGGAAAGACTAAAGAATCAATTCCTGTTGTAGATTTTCTTTACCATAGTGAAAATGCATAGTGATTCCTACAGGTTGCACAGAATGATATCCTCACCACAACTATAGTATTTATTTTTGCCAGGGTACCTTCAAGACCTGTGAAAAGTGCCAGGTTTGCTCAAGCCAGAAGTCAAACCTTTGGTGCTCAAACACCCAGAGCACCAAACAAGCACCCAGAGAACCAAACAAGGACCAAGAGCACCAAACCTGTGCTCTAGCAGGTAATTAAGGTCCAGAGAGGGCAAGGAAACACACTGCCAAGAGCTCCCGTTGACTGCTGAAACCGAGTCTCTGGAGATTTCTAGATTATCTGTGCCCTTCCTTTTGGGCTCTTGGGAAACTTGTTGTTAAGTTCTCTTCCTCCCTCACTTATTAAGCAATGTTTAGAATTATATCACTCTGACACTAACAATAAATTTGGATCCCAGCACTTAACGAGCTGAAGTCGAATGCAGATGGAACCTGAAGCAATTTCCAGTGTGCTGAACTGGCAGTAATAAAAAAAATAAATCCTTTTAACCTCTATCAAAGAGCGGTTTTAGGAATAAAACAAAGGTGTTTACATGAAATAAAAGCTAAGAATTTTCTCCACAGCCCCAGAAAACCCAAGTTGTATTCAGCTATACGTATATATCAGTACAACCACAACTTCACAACCTCAGGGTATTTATTCCCAGGCTGAGAACGCCGTCTCCTGTTGCTGCAGATACAGAAGGGCTGGAAGGTCACACGCAACGATGGCAGCACCCCTTCCCCATCACTCCTGAGCATCTAAATGTATAGGGACACGTAGATGAAACGCAGCAATCAATGAATTCTTTTGCCAGGCTGATCCTTCCCCTCGCCTTTAGGGGCTGTAATTAAAAATGCCTCAGCTGTACACGATGCCCCACTTTGGGTCCCTGCGTTACGCAACGCTGCAGCACTCCGCTCCCTCTCGCCACGAGATCAGCCAGCGATTACGCTGACATGTGTTGCCTGAAGATACGCAGCATCCCAGTTTATCCAGAGCTCAATAGCGGTTTTTCGTCACCACTTCCAGAGTATTGGCAAATTTATAAACAAAGGCACTTGGGCTCAAACACACTTGAAAATTCCCAAACCCAAGAGACTCTCGTAGATACAATAGAAAAGCTTTCAGCACCAACTTGCAAGCCCGTTCTGTTAATCAACAGTGGAGCTTTTGTTGCAGTGATTAACACCCCCCAGGATATGACCTTCTACTTAGGCAGCTGAAGCAAATCCTAACCAAAACCTGGTGTTAACAACTATTTTTTCTTCTAAGTAGAGCTAAACTGTTAACTGTGAAATCCATATTCAACCCAGACAGAACTGACCCTCTCCCAACCCCTAAAACAATCTGGTAAATGAACAACTTTTCTGGTTTGCTTCAGTTTTCACTTAAAATCATACTTGCTTAATGGGGACCTGTTCAATAGGCGGGTGCCCAGCAGCATCAGGAGGCAGTAGGTGCAGCCTGAGCCCTCGCTCTGTGGTGCCCTGAGGTGCTCTGGAAAAAAAACCATCTGCAGAGCAAGGATTGTGTGTCCTAGGGAGGCTTTGACTACCCTTCTGCACTGCTCTAACCAGACCTGAAGGGGAGGTAGAAGCATGATTAAGATAATTAAGCAAGGGGAAGACGAAGAACATGGCTAGCACATCCCAAATTTTATGAGATTCGCTCAAGGTTAAGACTTTTAAAATACCATTCCATCCATACACTGGGCCAGGAGGTGTCACCTAGATACGAAACTCCCATCCACTGCAGCAGAATTTTACTCCTGAAGTGTCTGTTTGAGCCCCAGGAAACCATAAAGGATCTGGTTCACACTGCCAAACAAGTGACTGGTGGATAACTTAGCCCAGCATGGCATCTGCTCAGCGTACCCAGGGATGGGACTTGAAAAAAAGGAAAGCAAACAGACTCAAAAGTAGCCAAAAAAGGTTGTTGGTTGTTTTTTTGTGTGTGGAGCGAGCAGCCAGGGAAGAGCACGGTTGGCACAACGTTTGCACCCTAGAATTTGCAAGCAGCGAAAAAACCCAGCTTGTTACCAGCCTCAAATTGTGCATATCAGCAAATCCATGCAACTTCAGTGCATTTCACAGCACAGCAAGTTTCACAGCAGAGTGCAACGCTCTGCACATCGACAAAAATCATCATCTTCTTCCTCAGTTTTTAGGCCTGACTACCCGCTTGGGAGCCATGTGAAAACAGTGACTGGAGAAGGCTGGTTTTTGGTCTGTGTACCCCTACAGATACCACCTGAGAACCTTCACCTTCCCAGGGATTACTGACCAGACAGTTGACCTTGACAGCAGGGATCCCATTTGCAAAGTCCTTTATAGGGTTAGTAACTGGGTGTGGGCATCTCCTAAAGTTATCCTACCTGACCTAAAGCAAAACAAATATAACAGCTAATAAACATTTCAAGTACCCCAATAGAAATGTCATAACCTGTTCAGAGCTTTTTAAAGCTGAACTGATCCTACCTACACTCCTTAGGCCATTCATGTCATGCAGTCTCCCCTTCCTTTCCATAGGCACAAAGTCTTCCAAAAAGCCACCATTCCCACGACAGCCTTACAGAAAAGTGTATTGTTAAAAAAAGTCAACCCTGGCCTTTCTAAACCTGTTAGGGCTATAGGTTTGTTTACAGTACAAATAAACACTCTGTCTGTGATCACATTTGGCACAACTGTGCCACCAGGAAGCCCTGCCAGCTAAAAGTCAGCAAAGAACAGCAACTGCATTGGCTTTTAAATTATTTGCTATTTTAGAAGTGTTGTTGAATTACACATAAACAAACACGCTGATTCTTCTAACTCATTCTTCATTGTCTACTTAAAAAAACCCCACAAGAGAGGAATTTTGAAAATAACCCACACTAAGCTCCTAAAGAGAAACTGCATTCCTCTACGCAGTTGCCTTTATTGAGGTTAATTCCTCACGTGATTCTATGGAGCGAAACATAAATCCTATTAGCGTTTTTCCTCTTTGCTTTCACAAATGAACTACAGGTTGTGGTCTGCAGGATGGATTTCCATGTAGACCAGGAAAAAAAAACCAAAACATTGCACTTTAACAACCTTTAGACACCGGAATAATAGGAATACAGGTAACAGGGCTCATACAGAGAAGAATTTTAATCTACCCCCCCCAAAAAAACCCCAAGAAGTGGTCTCCCTTTAAAGCTGTTCTATTCATGCCACCACCTGCCTGCCTTGTGGGTAAAATGTTATAGAAAACCATCCTCCCAGATGAAATGATGGGAGGTGATTAAAAAGCCAGTGTTGGTGTTGATGTAGCCCGCCTCAAACTTTCCAACTTCCCTACAACACCGCCTTCTAGAAACGCGTATGTTTTGGCTTGAACGTTAGCTTACACGAGACACGTTCTACACGTGCACTGGAGAGATTTAAAAGCAGAGCTGCTTTCCTATTGAAGCTGTATAACAATCTGGATTTTAGTGTTTTGAGCTTGGAGGGTCGTAACACAAAGTTGCACACGCAGGAAATTCTGGTAACCGGAGCAAAACTTAACCCCCAAGTCCCAGCCACACTCCAAATAACTTACTGAGTCCTGGAGGAGCTGGCATACAATTACAAATTCAACTGCTTGCATTTCTACATGAAGGATAATGCTCCAAATCACTGGAATTGATAGTCTGGAATAAGATAAATTGCCCCAAGATGAAAAAGGCTTCTTAACACAGACTCTTCTATGTGCAATCTTTACTTGGCTGTGTTATGTTTCACACTCAGAGAGGCTGTGCATGGCAGCATAAATATACCTATAAAATCTAAAGTTAAACAAGTGGAGCACACCAGCAAATATACCTTCCTTTCCAAGCGTGCAAACTGTGGGAATTAGGCCCTAATGGGGTCAAAGCAGAAGGCAATTCTTTTCCAACCAACCAGACAAGCATTTTTACCGTGTTGTGAAAAGCAGGTTTGCTTTACACTGCTCTGCCTGTACCCTTTTTCCTCTCATTTGAATTTATAAAAGAATGGAATAAGTTATAGGTGTAGCGAGTAACACAGCATTCATTACTCAGTCATCCAGCAAAGGAAACCTAAATAATTTTTAGAANGCACTCCCTCCAGCACCTCCAGATCTCTCTTGTGTTGAGATGCCCAGAAATGGACACAAGACTCAAGGTTTTAATACTGAAACCTAAGTAATTCTCAAGATTGAATTTAGCAATCCTTTCATATCTGATGGACAGGAAGTTGTCCCACGCTCTTCTCCTGAAGGTTACAGCTTAAAACCATTTGAAAGCTGATTTCAAACACATTTGCCACATCAATGGGGTTGGAATCTGCAGTGCAGAAAAATAACCTTCCCAGTCATTTAACTCCGTAACCTCTCGCACACACTGACCATCCACACTGATGGAAGCCCTGGCACAAGATTGATGAGGCCCAACTTTGGCCACCTCAGAGGAGGGAGCACTTCTTAAAACTACTCCTTAATTAAATTACAGAGAAAGAGCCATCCTCAGCTTTTTAACTGATTACATCATCTTATTTTCTCATTCTGCCCCTAAATATCCTGAAATGATATTTGTTGAGCCAAAAAGGAGAAGTTAAAGGAAAGTTAAACTCTGTTTCCATTTCAGACAGCTGACAAAGTTCCCTTCTGCTCTCCAAAGCAGGCATCATTCGATTTACCTTGCAATGGCATGAACAGGAATACATCCCTTCGCAAAAACAACCCTCAAACCCTTCAAATAAGCAGGTCTTTTTACAGAGGCAGATACAGCACGGAACCACGACCGAGGTGACAAAGTGACACCCGAGTCTAGCAACTAAAAACCTACTTCTGTGGGGTTTTACAGCATAATGACGGAGGGGAGGAAAAGAGGGAGCAGAGCACAGCTTATTTGGCCTTCACTTCTGTGTAGCTTGGAACAAAACAACAGATTGGATGTTTCCAAGGCCGCAAGGGCATCCCATAGCTACATAAATTGTCTAATTTACATGGGAGGATGATAAACAATCATTTTGAAGTCACCTGATGCAGTCTGTGTCGGACAGTAGGTATGTCTGAAATGACTCTTCCTTGCCAGAAAATGTCTGGCTTGGGAGGACACTGCCTGACTTTCCAAATCAGGCAAGGAAAACACTGGGAATGCTGGAACAGTATCCACTACAACTCATCTACCCTGGTAAACAAACCTTTATCTCAATACCAGAGACTTTGTCTTGGGTTTAGATTCGTGAAGATTTCTCCCAGAGTGTCAAAGTTTAGTCCTAATTTTAGAATATGTAATTTACTCTGAATTTTCCTGCCACCTACGTCAACTCTGAAGTCTGTGAACCCGATCTCCGGCTTCCAAAGAAATGCTTTAATTTCCAGAAGCGTCCAGATAGAGTGTTTTGTAAGAGGTATTAAAAATCTCCAGATCAAAAGCTCATTTAAAGCCAGACTGATATTTTTTTGGGTAGTTGCAACTTATGCTGGGGGTGGGGTGGGGGTGGGGGTCAGGGCTCAATCCTGACAGACTGAATTATTGAAAGACCATTGTTTATGGAGCAGCAGGACCAATAAAAGGAGGAAATTCATGTTTTTCAACAGTGTATACATGAGAACACATAGAAAATGATCCAGCTCAGTTGATCACCTGAGCCAGGAAACAGAAATCGGGACCAGAAATTAGAGGTTAAGAAGATTTGAACAGAAGCTATAGAAAAATTTATCAGTGTGTTAAAAAGAGACTGCACTGCCTCAGGGTGGGCTGTCTGCCAAGGAGAAAGCCCATCCTGAGGGGGGAACCAGGCCACTGGAGGGACTGATCCCTTCTCCTCACCATGCTCTGCCCCAGCTCTTCTACAGGTAAAAGCAGTCCTGCCCTAGAAGTGCATTAAGGCTTCTTGAGCAGAGCGTGGAAGCCGTTTCTGAAGACTTGCCTGTTACAGTGAGGTCTGTGTTTTGACATTACAAGGCCCCAGTTCTGGTTTCCAGGTAACTAATCTGTTGGCAGAAAGTTTGCTTCACTAAAATTTTATTTAGAAAAGCAATCTGGGGGTAGATGGGGCTGTGATTTTGGCATTCAGTTTCTGGCTCTACCTCCAAAGTTTAACCTCATCTGACTTCCTTAGGAAGCCTCCCCCTCCTGCTGCTCTGCTGCTGGGTCACACGCAGGAGTGTCTGCCCAGGACCTGCATCTATGAGAAACACCAGCTACGTCCTCAGTCCTCACAACCTGGTGAGATGCCATCTAACCTTGTTGTAGACCAGTAATGCAGCAGTCACCATCCCATACAGACAATAGAAACCCAGACTCAAATCCTTATGTTTACCCAATCCCAAGAAGGTATTTGCATTCAAATCATTACTTTTCAGACCACCACACGACCACAGGGCATTTCAAAGTTGAAACAACTTCATAAAGCACCTCCTTTACAAGGGGTTTCAATATAAATAAGGATTTTTATGCTCTTGTACACAAAGTGGAACAGGTTCCAAAGACTGACCTGGGCAGGGTGGGGGAGACAGGGTCATACACCTCATTTGCTAGACATCATCCCCAGCAGTGAGAAGGTGGATTACGTGCTTTTCTCCAAATCAGAAGTTATGAGAAATAAAGGGCTTGAATCTCCTCTGAGTTTCAAAGCACAAGTAGAACCACCTTCCAGGTCTAGCAGTGCTTGTTACATGCTTTATGCTCCTGCCAGCCACTACCTGCCCATCACTGCCCCCAGGTAAATGTCTCCCTCCCCTCCCCTACCTACTCATCCTATTCTTCTCCGCAGGGTTTAAGACTTTCGGGTCATTCTGATTGTGGGCAAGTTATGCTCACTTGTCTGATGAAACCCTTTAGATCCAATTTATTTCTAGAGGCAAATAGGTCATATCCAGTTTACGTGCTCTGCCTCTACTAAGCTGCAAAAAAATCCACCACAAGGCTCCAACTGAAGGTCACCAAACGTTCATGTGAGTATATTGCTGGGTTTATCTATTTATGGAAAAATCTGCATCTTCGCTGCTTTGTACCCACTGTTACTCAAGACTTCAGGGAGAGGAATTTATGGAGTGACATGAACTATTGGGGATTTATCCAAACCAATGGAAATAAAAATCTATGATCTGTTGTTTTTTTTTCCCCTCTTAAGTGGGTTTGTCTTAAAGTCTATCATTGAACTGAACCAGGAGCTCAAAACTTTTCCAATAGTTTCTTACAAAATAGCCTGCAGGAAGCAGATCTGAAATCTTCTCAACTGTTGTTTGGTTAAAAGAGGATGATTAAAAAGGAGTCCCAGAGGGTGCATCACAACAGAAATACTGTTGTAACAAGCACACAGGAGACTCAGGAGGAGAACAGAGCTTAAGGGGCTGCAGCTTTGACAATCCTCTTGAAGCAAGCTTTATTAAAGCATTACATGATTTGGCAACAGCCCGATGACGTTCTTTTAGTTTCAAAAGTGGCCTTAATTTTTATTTCCTTGAAAAGTAAGGCTTCTGCTCCTTAAGGAATTCTCAGCTATTCCATTTTCATAACCTGTTTCACAATCCACATTCAATAGAAAAGCACTGATTTGAGCCCTGGCATCAATCACCACTCACAAGCTGGGTGTCTGAATCTCCATCTGCAAGACTCCACCACCAGAACCTCATCCAAAGAGTTTAAAGGTTTCTTTTTACACCAAAAACCGGGCTACTGCCTTCTGGAAAACTGTCCCAGTGGCAATTAATTCATAATAAAGAGCATGGAAGCACTATCATGTTTCATCTGTTATCACTGCAGCAAAATCACCTCCCGGGCAGCGGCGAGGGTCAAACTCCAATTCTGAAGAGAAAAACTGGAACTCAGGCAGCTGTTGCACATTCACAAGTTCACCTGACAACGTGCTCTCCTAAAGGGTGTTTAGACAGAAGTATAAAAAGATGTGGGCTTTGTAAATTTGGCTGAGAGCGTATGTGGGTGGAAAGCAGATTAAGAGGAAGGGTTTAGGCTACGAAAGAGGTTGCGTAAAGGTGGGTGTTTAAAACCACTTGATTTTAGCACATTTTCAGAAGGACCCTATTTCTCCCATCCCTTCCCAACTACCCACCGGGAAATGTTAGTAAGGGAGCACTAAAAATACAGGGATCCTGCAGTTCCTCAAGTCCTGTGTGTGCCCCTATTCCAGAGCTGCCCTTGGAAGGGGAAGAGAATGTATAGGCTTGTCTTGGATATAGCAAGGAGCCAGGTCCAATGTGTGTGGGAGGGAAGAATTGCAAGACAATTTAGCAAAAAGTATGTTTATAATAGACTGAAAAAAGGTTTTTTTTCTACTGCTAATACACAAATTAAGTAGATTTTTTTGTTGTTGTTGTTCTCATAATTTAATACAGGGCCTTAACCAGCTCAGCATCATTAGCCTGTAGCAGAGTTAACTGGCCCTTATTTCTGATGCTTTGCTAGATCTCCTTGGGGTGGGAGAGAACATGAGATTTGGGAAAGAAGGGGAACAGAGATGTCAAAATACTCCAATGTCATCAAACAGTTTAATCTCTTACACCTCAGCTACTCAAGATAAAAGGAGAGGCAGCATGCTGGACAGGAAAGAAGGAAAGGGAAAGATTCTTTCTTTCCTTCTTGGGGAATTATTATTTTGGAGCCTCAAGCTCTTTCCACAAATTGCAGACAAAAATATCTATCACTGAAGGAAAAAAGGGATTTGAAGAAGAGAGATGACAAAATTCAAAATTGCTTGTAAACTTCCATCCTTGTAAAAGTGTGGACTGTCAGCTTTTACATACAGTTTGCTTTGTCTTACAAAGTGGTTCTATAGATCCAAGGTTCTGCAGACCTGCTAGCACTTCTGGGATGTCAAACACAGTCACTCACACTGACCTCAGATCACACAGCCTCTCAAATGGAAAATGGCTGAGGACTCAAAGAAGTGTTTTCACACCCAATTTTACTGCCACCACTTTTTGCTAGGAAGAAAACCACAGTATTAACATTCCCACAATACACAAGTAAGAGATCAAGGACTTCTGGTAAAGACTTAGAACTGGAGAAGACAGCTCTAGAGTAAGTATGAGACTTATTTTAGAAGCAACTTCTTCAGCAGACCTTATTCAGCCAAAAGTTACCTACTGCTAAATAAGAGGAAACATGTTCCATGCTATGGGAGAACCCTCTAAAAGCCTTCACACTCAACTTCCTTTCCCTAGTACAGCTACTCAAGTCTGCACAGTCCTAAAGCCAGCAGGAATCCTCACGTTACCCCAGCTGAAAATCTGCCATGTGTTATCAGTTGTGCCTCCAAAGGCCAGATTCAGTGTTAAAGAAAACCAGAACATCAATATAAAATAACAAAAAAAGCTTGGCAAGTACCAGCTATCGCACAACTACCACCCCACGTGGGATTTGCCTTGATATGGAAATAAAGCATGCACTCACACTGCCTCCAAGATTAAAAATATAAAAAAAACCTTAAATAATTGCATTGCACCTT
>VZTM01011734.1:132767-157113 GCA_013400555.1 Jacana jacana
ATAATTGCATTGCACCTTTCTTTTAAAGGTTCCTTAAACATATCCTTCACCAAACCCTCCACCAAGCCCCACGTGTGTTGAAAAGCTGTGCTGCTGTTGATTTGAGGTCACCCAAGAGACCAGGGACACGCGACACAAAAGCCTTCCTGACTTGTCGGTAAAAAAACCCAGAAAGGTATAGTAAAATTAGTCTTACACAACCCCTTAGTGGGCATAAAATTAGTCAATAAGTAAAAAATGATGGGTGGGGAGGTTTTATGGGGCAATTAACATGTGCCTCTGGCACAATATTTGCCGTTTCATACATTCCACCACTTGAGATTGGAATACAAACTTTACATGATCTTAAAGACTAACTTCAAAGCTAACAAGGCTGAAAAATGCATTTAATTAAGTGTTTATTATTCTAGGTTTTTTGGATCCATTGTAAATTCAATTCCTGTCCTTAGCTTGGCTATTAGAGTCCCCTCCTGGGGACAGGTCAGCTCTCAAGCCAATAATTCTCTTCCAAGGAGTAATTCACATCCTGCAGTTCCCTCTCAGTGTGGAGAGCCCAGATGTAGCTGGATCGTACGAGAATTTAACTTTGAGAGTCAAAGAGCAGGTTCCAGCAACTCAAACCATTTCTTCCTGGTAGGACAGGGGCAGGTAAGGCACAGGTCAAGAGGTAAGATGCAGCTGTATAGAAAGGCTATTATAAATACCTTAACATAAAAGCAACCTTTGACAGAGATGAGGAATGAGCTGGAGCTGAGCTGAAATAAGGAGTCGATGTTGCTTTGGATGGAAGGGTTGCCTCCATCTGCAAGATTTTTTTTCCAGTCAGTCTTTTTTCTTTTCCACTTCAATTCTAGGCAGCCTCTAAAAGCTTCTTCAGCCCCTGTGTTCTCTTCTCCCCCACCAGATCTTTAAGGTTTTTNNNNAGGGTTTTTTAGATCTCCTTTGATCTCAGGCTTAGCCTTAGGAAGACCATCCCCTTCCACACCGAACCGAGTTAGCAATCGATACCTTAATTCCTTCTGGAGAAAAATACCTAAAAACTAAATTGTCTGTAACATTTCATGCTTGGTTTCTAAATACATCTCCATAACCTCCTCTTTACCTACACACATTCTTCTCAGAGTGGTATCAAGGCTAAATTTCAATGAGGAGAGTCACTAATACCTGTTCAAAATTCACTCTGTTCTAATAAATTGCTTCAGCATAATGACTTCTCAGCTTCCACTTGGAGATTTCTCAGAATCAGCACTTTAGAGTTATTGCTTAACACACTTTTTCCATACTGGCAATTTCACAAGATTTCAAGCCCCTTTAAGCATGGTCTGCTAAAGCTTCAGGCTGGGAGAATTCTTAATTCTTTTTTCCTGAAATAGGATGTCTAAATGCTTTAACTGAGCCCAAACCCCCAGACAGCTTCTCTACATGTGGGAGACACGTAGGAAACATGTCTCATAAGACATAGGCAACTACAGTATTTTTCTGATTCAAAAGCATATTGCCAGAGAAATAATTTCTTTTCCAAACAAACAAACAAAAAAACCTATGATATTCTGCCCTGCTTAGCTCAGCCTTTCTCTTTAATAAATCCATTAATTAGCACTGAAATACGCAGTTTCCAGAAATGCTATTTCTTAGTGTTACTGCCTAAAAACCCCCACCATGCTCCAGGTTAAGGTTAATACAACCAACTTCAGCATTTCATGCCAGATTAGCTAATGTTTACTACAGGTGCCAGTTAACTCTCACAGCAAAACAAAGTAAAACCATCACAGACAGGCCCTCAGATACAAAATGCATAAAACTCAAGGCTATTCCTGTACTGTACCAGAGAAACATCCTTCAAAGAGAAGTGATGTTATAAAGGTAAGCGGCACACATAAACTGTTTGTGGTTTTCCTCATGTAAACATGCATAGTTTCTTCTTAGAAGCACTAGTGTAATATATTTCATTTATTTATATTTAATTTATGCAGGGGAATGTGGAGCAGTTCTGGTGCTGACAGTCACTTCTGTGGCCATGAACTATTCCTAAAATACTCAGTAGCAACAGAAAGATCCTCTGAAGCAATAGCAAAGGTTTGGCAAAGCTTTTATATTAAACAAAACCCGGATCTTCACGTTTACAGCCACCACTGCTCCTTAGTCAGACAGCAAGTTCTTCAGCAGCCACCCCAGCTCACAGATTTATTTGATCCTTCTGCAATCCTAATGAAACAGGCACGTGGACCCCACTTTTCAGAAGAGCTGAAATGGTTTTACTGGTTGCATTACCGCCCCGGTTGTGCTCGAATTACAATCTGGCAATCTGAAATAATTTCAATTATGTTATTTATTAATGGTTTAAAGTATTATTAACTGAAGCCACATGTTATGGTTTCACTGAACAAGAGCCTTCAAAAAAGCCTAACAGTTTCTGTAAATTCACACCATACCAGTCCTAACTTTCTCCCCACTTCTGTTCACTTAAAAATCCCTGGAAAAAATAAGTCCTTAAATGTCTCCAAAATTTCCGTGAACTGTCATGAACTAGAAGTAGTTTTAGAGATTTAATCCTTTAGAAGCCAAGTTTGATGAGGGAACACACTGTCGTTTGTGAACAATAGGAGGGATTTTAATCCCCTCTCACAGATAAGCAGCGTTAAGTACCAGATGTTTCAGAAGACAAAGGCCTCATCCTGCTCCTGTGGAGTCTATAATGCGGGGCTGAAATGTGAGAGGGGAAGCAAATAGCAGTGTCAACGCACTGAACATGCTCCGGAGTAACACGAAAACACTTCTGTTCCTCAAAATCCTCACTCTGATGAGCAAGTAAACCCGGAGCACTGACTGTTTCCTAGCAGTTTTACTTCTCACTGGGAGGAACTGCTGATTGAACGGGTCTCAAATAAAGGTTAATGAAGATTTCAAGAGATCAAAACCTGTGAGAAGTGCCGACTAATCTAATTTCATCTGGAGCCAGCTTGCTACTTTTCATATTTGGCATATTTTTTGTACCCTCTGCATTCTTCTAAACACGTCAGCTGCTTAACTTTGAATTTTTAAGCTGCACATAGCAAGAAACCAAGGAGCAAGACAAAAAAATGAAGGAAATGTGTAATATATATGTGGCTTGTTCTTGTTGCTAGGCTACTAAAGCCCAGTTATAGCTACATGGCTGGCATAAATCTGTAGCTGCATCTCTGACAAGACAATGTAACATCAATCTATGCAGAGCAATAAAGACAAAGATTGAAGTCACAAATCAGAACTTATTTCAGTAGGGGAACAGCAACTGGGGCACTTCCAAACCTTTCCAATTCACAGGATCCATCGATCCAAGCAGCTCTTGCTGCTGCCTTCGGCTCTTTTGCTAAGAATTCAAAACTTTATGCAATTTAAACACATGGAGAATTTAACCACTGTCAAATTGGAGAGGGACTATCCAAGGGACCACCTCCTTCAGTTGCTGAAACCCAGTTGTTTATGGAGCAAGTAGGGCAGGTTGTTGATCTGCCAAATCACAACTACCCCTCCGATACAGGGCACAGGAACAGCCAAGGAAAGTCGAATACCTCTGAGAAGGAAGTATGTAACACCCTACCAAGATGCCTAAGGTTTTTCATGGTGGTATCAGATAAGAATCTCAGATTATTTCAGGGTGCAAGAACCTGTGAAGGTTTCCTCTAAGATATAGAGCACAAGCACACACCAAGAAGCTTAACTGTTAATACTGAGCATCTATCTGTAGGACGAGACTTTTTTGGGTACCCAAAAGGCTTCTGGTTCTTCGGTTTGTTATCAGCAAAGTTAGCTGGTTGAGTCACCCCACTTCACCAGGTGCTGCTTAAATAAAGTTTCTTGAGCCAATTTAACCTCACAGAAAAAAGCTTAGTGTTGCTTTTACCAAAACAAGCAGCAGAGGGAATATTGCAGCAGTTCGACAGCTACACACAACCCCCTCCAGTGAGGAATAAATTCAGTTCGTGTTGAGGCAGACAGATGTTAAGGTTGATAAAGGTAAACATAACCTTGTGAGAGGTAATTACCAAACAGGCCAGATAAGTCACCCATGAATAACTTAACCCTTCAGTGAATCCAACACTGGGTGTCCCCCCACTGAGGGAACATGATCCAGAGCAGGAAAGATTTCAATTAGTTCCCAAAGTGCTAACGTTTGTAACCACCACAGAACAGCACCACCACATCCCTGCAGTCTCTGGCATTGCTTTGTCAATTTGCCAGCTTTTCCACCAGTGAGAGCTCTTTTCTTCCCTTCCCCCAAATCCCAATGTTATTTTGATCACTGGGGTTAGGGAAGGAAGGGAAGAGATATTTCTCTATCTGGAGGAAACAGATCTGCTAGAAGAACTCACAAAAGAAATGTAAACTAGTAGACTGGTCAGTAATTAAGAGGATGGTTTATTTATACTGTCTGACCTTACTTTAGGCAAGGTAAAAGCAGCTTAGCCAGCTATACATTTAAAACATCCAAGTGCTAGCACAAAACAAGAGCAAACAAAAAAAAAGCACAGGACAGTTAAAAAACTGGGGGTCTTCCCCATGTAAAGCAGGATGCAAATTTTTGCACTTGTATAAGGCAGTCATTGACCCAAAGCTGCCAGTACAAATTCATTAAAGTCTCTAAATCTCAACTTACCCAAAAGGCAAAACCTTAACATAACTTATGGGCATTATAAACATTGCCAGATGAAGCTGTATGTGCTTTATTCAGCGTCAGGTTGATCAGACCACACCTATTTGGGGAACATTTATAACCTATTTTAATTATGCCAGCAATAGATCCAAAAAGGAGATCTGAGGAGCTCTGAAAAATAAAGTGTTCAGGAAAACTTGAAAGCATAACCCATCAGCACCTCCTGGCATTATCTGCACTGATTATTGACCCCTCTTGTTGATTTAAAATAAACCAGCTACTAATCTCATATGAAAACACATTTTTAACTGCAGGAAGACTGCAAGAAAGAATCTGTATGTTGCACGCTCACAAGTTCAGTCTCTTACACCCTTGTGTCATATCAAATCTAAAAATGCAGATATTTGAGATGTTAACCTTGACATTTTTAAACAATGCTGATAATAGTATTCAACAAACATTATTTTAGAGAGTTGGTTGAGAGCTTCTGTTGGGCCACAGCTGAGCGTGCTGTAAGGTGCATGTATAAGCCAAAGGATACGTAATATGCATATATGATATATACATTCACAGAGTGCACACACATCCTTGATTTATTCACTCATGAAAACAAGCTCAGCTCGGTGCTTCCATCAGTTTCTCGTAACATTCTTCTGATATCTGACAAAGAACATGATTTTCTGGATTTGATGAAGGTAACACCAGATACTGTTAATACTGTAAGCACTTTACTGGAAACCTACTCACCACGAAATTTAACTCTGTCTACTCCTATTCTAAAATCCATTTCCCCCTGCCCCCTATCTAAAGCTGTCAGTATCATGGTTTATTCACGTTAAACTAGACAGACTAATCACCTAAGACTCACCAGTGCTTTGGAATAAATGCAGTATTTCATCAGCAGCTGGAAAAGCCAATTTATCTGTTTACTCTAAAGCAGCACTACATGAAACATTTATCCCCAAATGAAAAAAACAGCTTCACTGCAATCCTTTATAGTCTAACATTGTTTCTAGGAAGGACACTTACCTTTCAGTAAAGAATATTAGATTTCAATTAGGTAAAAATTTTAGAGGGAAGCAATACTAGACAGAGGGTGAATGCATGTAGAAATCCTTCCCACTTAACTGTGGTCACACAATCAAATCTGCAGCAGAGCCAATACAGGAAGAAAAAAAACCAAAATCCATTTTACCTTGAGTTGGCAGACCCCATTTCCCTCTTCCCCGACTTCAACCAATGCAAAAGGATGGATAAAGTTTTGATGGACAGGAAGGGTAATTACTTACCGATTTGTAACAATACTGGTGTTACCAAAGCTGTTTCCATGGCATAACAAAATTCCCTGCCAAACATTACCGCACCATGCATCACCCACAGGCGTATCGGTATCCGGTCTATGGATCCTTCGCTAATGGTCTCCTCCCTACTTTCATTCTCCTTGTTCTCTGGTTTCTGAAGCTGTGCTACAGGTAGATCTTGAACTTGCATAGATTCCGAGTCAGCATTCTGGGGAGCCATTTTCATTACCATAAAAATATATATATATATATTTGTTATATCTATATAAATAATACTACCATAACTCCACGAACAAGTTAGGGTGTCTTCTCTTTCAACTTCTGTTCCTCTGGCAAGTAATGCTTATATTCCTCGTGTACAAACAGGTATCTCGCAACTTCTTGTATAGATATGAAACATTAAGAAGGAAAAGCTATTTGGTAGGAATTTCAACATATGGCTTGCTGATTTACTGTGAGTTAGAGTTAAAAATCCATAATTGCCATTCAGTTAATACCAGTTTCATAATTATTATTGAAGAAGTGCTGAAGTTGTTATTCTTGCTACAGAGAGGTGGAAAGGCGACACAAAGAGGTGCTCCACTGTTAATCCCCATCGAGTGGCTGATTAATCTGCAACAAAAAGCAAGCGTTTAAAAATTTCAATAGCATTTTTCAGGATATTGTGCCCCCCCTCCCCTTTAACCATATACCCTATTTCCTGCTTAATGCTTTCCATTGTCCTTGCCTAGTGTAGGATCTTTTATTCCACGTTCCCTCCTACCCCTGGACTTGCCATTGAAATGCAGTTACTCCTCATATTTAAGCGATGATTTATTGTACTCCTAAATTCCTCCAGTTTACGGTTCTACAGGAAGGCAGGGACAAATGTATCAGTGCATTTGTCTGAGATGCTCAGAACATCTGCAGAAGGCAAACAAGTTCTGGGAAATTTAATGCAGGTTCCATTTCAGAAGCAGCGTAGGATATTCCAGTACTATGCCAGGAAGGTGATTCATCAATTACCATTTACTCACTGGCCACACAGACATCTCCATTTAGACTTATGGAAGTTGCCAGTTACTTTGCAGTAATCACCACACCATCTTCTAACAAAGATATTCCCCAAGCAAAACACAAACAAACAAACAAAAAAGCCATTAGAAAAATAACTGTGAGGATTGACGTTTAAGTGTTTAGCCTTCTGAAGACGGTACACACAGCATATGCATCCATCCTCACTTCCTGCACACAAGACCAGAGCATCTTACTCCCACACGCTCTTCTGAAGTCTGTGGAAGGAGACTGGTGCAGTATCTTCCACCATACATTAAAGTTAAAATTATTAAAATGTATTCCAAGCAGCTAAGACGAGCGTCTCCTGCATTTCCCCATCCTTTGTGCCATAAAGTCTAAGCAGATGTACATACTGTACCGTGTCAATCAAGATGTGTTTAAGCACTTGGGAGAAAAAGAAAGAAGGCCTTTTATAAAAAGTCAGATTGCATAATGTTTGTGCTAGAAGGATGCACATGAACATCTACACACACTGTGGGACTGAACTTGGGAGCCCTGGACAAACCCCCTCAGGGCTGTGGTTCCAGGAGATGCTGGTTTTGACAGCAAAGCTGGCCTAAGAAGTCCCCACGCTGCAGTTCACTGCCCCTTCAGTTGTGGCAACAAAAACTCTTTGTGGGCTAGAGCATAAACCAGATCATTAAGCGGTGAACCTAAAAATGAGCCTTAAGAAAAAAAGATGACATGTTTGGGGTTTGAAGCACATCACAACAGCGACTCTGTTTCAGCGTGACCCGACGCAGCGTTCCTCTAGAGGTGCTGCACGGGAACGTCACCCTGAGCGCTCCCTCCTGCTGTACTCCCAGGGGGTTATTGCATGTGGTTTGGGTTTCCACTCAAAAGCAACTTTTTTGGGCCTGGGCTTTCTTCTCCTCCAAAGCTCCCCCTCTCAGATTTGATCACCTCAATAATGACTTAATACTGTAACTTGCTTTAGAGGTAGAAAACCTTTGAATCACATGAGAGAAGTTAAAAGAACTTACTGAATACAAGTGCTGTAAGCCAAGTTGTAATCTATAAGCATTAAATAGCTCAGAACAAAAAGGACTCCAGACAGCATTCTTCCACCCACTCAATTAATGTGAACACTTGAGATGTGGTGGCTAAAGTCACTGAATTATGGCACAGACAGGTTATGAAGAACAAGTTCTTCGTAAGCATCATGCCTCTGTAAAGCTTTTCCTTTCCACTAGTTGGTGTTTGGATTTGCTAGAGCCTCTGCATGTGTCAGAGTTCACTTCCCTCCTTCCAGTCAGTAGTTAGCACAGTGCTGAACTGGCATCAGGAGGGGAAAGGATGTCTCTCATCCCTTACTGACTGCCTGAAGTTTCAAATCCTTGAAGGGCTATTAGCTTTTTATTTATTCTGAAATATGAAGTACTGTGTGCAATAAAAAAACCCACACCCATGCTCCATAAAAACAACTTCTGGTTGAGTAAAACCTACAAAATACAGGTTTTAGAGCAGGAGCTATTATTTTAATTACAGACCAGTAACAAAATGTATAATTGCCAGCAGACTCAGGCCAAATTGCATTTGTTAGAATCTAAAAGTTTCCATATCAGGTCTCATTGTTCCGAGTCTGTTGTATTACAGACTAAGGGCCACAGATAACACCCCTGTACAAGATGGCTTTAAAGTCTCCAGCGTTTTCTTAGGCTTAATTTCCCCTCCTGTCACTGTCTATGAAGGATTTAACTCCCTTTCCCCAAACACCTGATTTCATAGGCAGTTATGGGGTAGCAGAATGGGGCATGGAGAAGAAGGCAGTTGATCACAGAACGTTTTATGCTGCACTGGGGCTGCCAGCATACGCAAGCAGGATGCCACCAGGCTGGGAGCGTTTGTCACTGGAAAGGATCAAGGGGCAGGATGAAAGAGGACATCTGAGATTTAGCCCATTTGAGCAAGACTCTTCAGGGATGACTGAAAAAGTTACTCTTGAAGTGGGAGATGATGGGGAGTGATCAGATAATTTCAGAGACAGGAATAATGGATGATAGATGGAGGTAGACTTTGAAGTCATAATTGACACAGATAAGACGACAGTATATTTTAAACATGCCAGAAAAAGCAGTTACAGTATTCAAGTGCAACAGCAAGAGGTACAATGGGCAGGTTTTATCTAAAAGAACAGAGAATTACTGTTCCATTATGCCAATTTTGTGGTAAGCATAATGCTAGTCCCCCTGCAGCACTTTCATCTGACTCCAAGTGCACGTCAAATACAGAAACCAGAGAACAACAAGAGCCTCCCAGAAAGGTCTTCCAGTCTTTCACAATTCCTGCCAGGTTGTGTTCCCACTCATTTTAGACCCATCCAGATTCTGCTGCTGCTTCTTCCAAGTTCATTTTGAACTTGGCAAGTTTGAATACTGGCATTCTTCCTTATCAAAAAGGGAGACAAATTCCTTTACCTGCTGGAAGTAAATATTCCAGAAGCTTTTATGCAGCAAAGAATCCTAAAGTAAATGGCATCTAAACAGGATTTTTAATTTTTTATTTTAAATTGTAGTATTGAACATCCATGACAGTTCCCAATACAGTCCCTTTACTCACACAATTCAAAGGCTTTATTGTGTGGGGTCCACCTAAGATATCAGCCATTATTATAACTTTTTGAAAAGTGATGAATTAAGCTTATATTTTATCTGTCATTCAAGCAGACTAGGTATTAAGAGACCAGGTACCCCTTCCTCAACCCGATGTCAAGAGCCAAAATGGGAAAAGCTTTCAGAATCATAGAATTGTCTAGGCTGGATGGGACATTTAAGATCATCTAGTCCAACCATCAACCTCACTCTGATAAAAAGACATCACTAAACCACTTCACTAAACACTATGTCAAGCCATCTTTGAAATACCTCCTGGGATGGTGCCTCAATCCCTTCCCTGGGCAGCCCATTCCAATGCTTGATAACCCTTTCAGTTTAAGAATTTTTCCTGATATCCAATCTGACCCTTCCCTGCTGCAACTTGAGGCCATTTCCTCCTGTCCCATCGCCTGTGACTTGGGAGAAGAGACCGACCCCTGCGTCTGCACCCTCTTTTCAGGTAGTTGCAGAGAGCAAGGTCTCCCCTCAGCTTCCTCTTCTCCAGACTGAACAACCCCCAGTTCCCTCAGCTGTTGCTCATAAGACTTGGTCTCCAGATGCCTCACCAGCATCATTGCCCTTCTCTGGACCCACTGCAACACCTCAATGTCTTTTTTATGGTAAGGGGCCCAAAACTGGACACAGAACTGAAGGCGGGGCCTCACCAGTGCCAAGTACAGGGGGACGACCACCTCCTGAGTCCTACTCACCACACTGTTCCTGATACAGGCCAGGATGTTGAAAGACAGCTTCCCTTTCATCAGCACCTTTCTGACCATCCAGCAGCTAATAATTTTAGAATGTAAGCTGGCACATGAGACAGCATTTATCCCAGGAAGCTGAGACCACATCCCTCATTCTGTCACGCACTCTCACTGTACCTTCCATAAAGTTTTAAAAGCCATTTTCACGCCCAACAAAGAATAAGGAAGTAGAATGAAGAATTTCAGTCACGGAAGGGGGCTCGTGTTGGGCACTGTACAGAGGCTGGGTTTAAAGACATTCCTGACCTTGCAAAGCGTATGCGGGAGGAGAGGACTGATTGCACTTAGTGCTTCTTCCATCTAATTGTGCATGTTTTACTTCAACCTTTGGCCACGTTGCCACAATGACAAAGCCAATAAAGTGGTAGTCACCAGTTCAACGAAACCACCAAGTCATATAATTCTGACCACTAATCCATAACCAAATTTTTTGCAAAAGCTGCTCAAGTGGTAAGTAATCTTATTCATTAAACTTTTGCTATCTACCCTCTTTCTAGGCATAAGTCATAACATGACTGTGTGAAGCACAAAACAACATGTTACAGGCTTGACAAGGCTGTATCACAATATTCCTGTGCCTCAAAATGGGGAGCGTTCACAGACAAGAGCACAACTCATCGAAGAACCAGAGGAACATTGCCACCTTTTCTTTAGGGTTTTCTAAAGAAGAGGAAGAATTATATAGGTCATCCTTGTGGCCCACAAAATTCAGTGGTTTTCTTTTTCCCTAGCGAGCTCTAAGATGCTAGAGGTGAATAAAAAGCTCACACTAGACAGTGATGCAAGAGAATGCCTTGGGCAAATGACTTCTGTCACACTTCACAGTGTTTTGTAAGTTTAGGACTTAGAGGTTGGCAAGCAGCCTTTTTGCATTTGTGATACCATCATCTGGAGGTCAGAAGATTGGTAGCACACCCATCAATCCCAAAATAAATGGGGTCAACAGCGATCCTGCCCAAATCTTTTAAGACTCAACTATTTTTAATGTGTGTTTCCACATCTCTCTTGCTAACAAGGAATAGGAATGTACTGTTTGACAAGCAACTAGATCTTCTGAACCAGTGCCAAAGCATATGACTTTAATTAAGCTCTGGAGTATGCAGCAAGTTTCAGGTAATTTATTAAGCACTTATAAAGCCTGGCAAGTAGATAGTTAAATAGGCCCAACTGGATACCATGAGAAAATTTCAACTCCTTAGGAGGGCTTTCTCCCTCTGAAGCCATTAAGCAATCCTTAAGACATTGGTAAAAGGAACAATCCATTTCAACAGGGTAGGTGTGCGCTAGTTACAAAATCCTACATCCTGAAAGGAAAATTAAGCACAGCCTAAGAAAAACTAGAACAAACAAACTGAAAAGCATGGAAATACTTCTGTCCAAACGCTACTGACTATCTATGGGAACAGGGGGCAGATTGAGCAAACTTCCTCATGGAAGGGTCTTTAAAGTTTATTGCATTAAGTCCCAGTCACCTCTCTAGCCATCTCATCTTCATGATCTGCTTCTTCCATTACCATTACTTTCTCTTACATGCAAGTACACAGATCAATCTAAACCTCCACAAATCATAGCAAAAAGCTGCATCCAGTTTTGCTCCACGGGAACTGTTTCCTCGCAATGTAGGAAATACTCTAACTCAAAGATTCTACAGCTTAAAAGAATTCTACCTTCTTGACATTGAAAGGAAGGTTGAAGAGACACCTTCAGCCATCATGGTGTGCCAATGGCTTTTCATTGTTTACCATGAACTTCACAAGGGAAAACAGTTAAGAACCAGTTCTTACAGAATTTAACTAGGCTTTAATGAGCCTGGTCGCATCTGTCCTTGTATCACTAAGATCCTAAGGTGACATTCCTCATGACCCATTGAGAAAACCATAAGAGAAAAACAAGGTAGGTGCACTTCTGCTCCATGCAATATTCAAAAGTTTGCAGAAAAGAAGTTTAAGAGTCCAGAAACTGCCCGTGTAGAAGGAAAAAAAATCTTTTCCAATTAGAGTCTTACACCCTGCCCTCCTTCCATTCTTCAGTGAGTACATCCCACAGACATACATGCCAGTAACTGTATTATTTCACCTGTGAATCATGTCAGACTGGCAAGCCTATAAATGCCCAGTCATTCCATTTATTTGTCAAATACTTAACTTTTCTGCCAAGTTGGTTTATGCTAAAGTTTTCAAGTAATCTGGCAATCTCTCGAAAAGTTACCAGAACTGATTTAAGTATAGCTTTAATATTAATTGGAAAGAAAGGCATTCTGAGTTTATCTGGCTTTTCCTCAGACTAAATAAATGTTTGGCTGAACACTTGTACCCCTGTGTTGCAGACAAACACCACTTATTATTCCTCGATGAAATGCAAAATGGACACTGGGTTCTGTTTCAGCATCTGACTGGCTTGCAAAATGATACATCATTTGGACTTGTGCCTTTTCAAGAATAAAATGGCATTTGTCCAAACATAATTACTAATGTTTTGAGTTCAAATCCTCTGGTGCTTCACCGCGCCAACAGAGCAGTGTTGCCGTCAACAGCTTTTAAAGGCTAGGCTGTCCTTCATCCCCCTGCCAGTGTGCCCACACCACCTCACCAAAAATTGACAATCTTCAAAATACATTAAAAATGATTCTGTAAGATGCTGATCCAACTGATTCTGTAGAGGTGACTCCCCAGTGATTAATTTTGTTCTACAGATCTGTCATAGATAGGAGGGTTTGGGTTGGAAAGGCTTTCAAGATCGTTGAGTTCCAACACCCTGCCCTGGGCAGGGACACCTCCCACCAGAGCAGGTTGCTCCAAGCCCCATCCAGCCTGGCCTTGAACACCTCCAGGGATGGGGCAGCTACAGTTTCTGTGGGCAACCTGTTCCAGTGTCTTATCAACATCACAGGAAAGAATTTCTTCCTGATACCTAATCTAAATCTCCCCTCTTTCAGTTCAGAACCACTTCCTCTTGTCCTATCGCTCCACTCCCTGATAAAGAATCCCTCCCCATCTTTCCTTTAGCCTCTTTAGGTACTGGAAGAGGCTCTAAGGTCTCCCCAGAGCCTTCTCCAGGCTGAACGTCCCCAACCCTCTCAACCCATCTTCATAGCAGAGGTGCTCCAGTCCTCAGATCATATCTGTGGCCTCTTCTGGACCTGCTCCAACAGGTCATGTCTGTCCTGTGCTGAAGGGACAATACTTTCTGCTCTGGAGGTCGCAGTAGATGGAAACAGCTAGAACTCCTTGCAGTACAAAGCTGATCGCAGCTTCAAATTATAGCAGCAAACTCTGCTTTTGCTAGAACAGCCTGTTTCACAAGCAAGACTGCTTTTGTTTTACAGTCAGCTGCTTGCATTGGAGTATCACATAAAATATCTTACAACCTTATTGTACTGCTTACACTATAGGTTTCTCAATCGCTTTAAGCTGGCATAAACAAGTACTTCCTCTAAAGGCAGCAGTCTGTTCTTCCTTTTCTTTGCCTTGGGTTCCTTACTCCCACCCCTTCCTGCACAGCCACAGAAACGTCTGAGTTGTGAACCAGACAGTGTAACTGATCTAGGTTGAAAACTAAGTTGAAAAAAAACCAAACAACCCCCCCCACCCCCCAAAAAAAAATTCTTTATAAAGCCAGGTTGGTTTTATCTGATGGCATGAATCCATACCAACATAACAGGGGAAGGGAAGAACAGGGGCAGCTATCAGGGGTAGCAATACCCAAAGCCAATGTGAAATTGCAGCTCGCAGAGAGAAAAGAATTTGTCAGTGGATACCTGTGGCTACAAGGTCAAAAAGCAGACACACCGGTCCAGGTCACGCCTTCTCCTTGTCAGAAGAAGGACCTTCAGCCATGCTGTGAGAGCTATCATGTATTCTGCCTCCTAGGAGTTGCCAGATGCAAGGCAGAACACCACTCACTTAGCCAACAGGCAGCTATTTTTTCCCCACTTGTTTTGCAGCTCTGTTGCTAATTATTAGCAGCTGTTTATAGTAACAGAACTGGCCACAGGGGAAGTTTCTTTGGCCCAGGTCAAGACTCAAGTGTTCAGTCACTGCAGCAGGGAGAAAAGCACCTAGAAAACATACCTAGAGGTTTTGGCCCAGTGTGACACGAGTGTCAACTACTTTACTTGAAATTCAGCAAAGGGGCCGTGTCCTTCCATGGCCTGATTAATTTGTTCCTTCATAAAATTTAGACTCAAAAAAAAATCCTGCAACTTTCTAGAAGCAGCATCCTGTGAGTCACAAGGCCTTTGGTTCAAAAAGGCAGCAATTATAAGCAGGTAGTTGTTTAAATTCTCATTAAGACTTCTCACACAGTTAAATACGAACACTGCTTTTTAGCTGGTGCTTTCTAAAAACAGAACTATATTAACCCTATCAGAGGGGGAAGACTATTTGTTTGGGAATAATTTATTTTAAAAAAATGCAATTATACCACATATTACTTAATAACAGTCCCTTGTGTGAGCAACAGGACTCCAGATCCTGACAGGAAAATTAACCTCTAATTTTAAAACGGTCTTACCTTAAACTGGACTAACCTGTTTTGGAATCACTAAAAGCCTGCCAAAGGAAAAACATTAAGGCTACCTGAGTGCAATAAAGAACCACATTTGACATGTCCTGATGTTTAATTCAGCATTCAGGTAATCAAAGGCATTGAAACATAACTGCATGACCCACCTTGTTCTAAAGGGATACCAGGCCCGAGCAAAACCTATGACTGACACCAAATGAAGGCTTTGATGATTTTTAACAGGTTCATCTCAAAACCTGAGATATACAAGAAAAATAAAATAAAATAAAAAGGCACTGGAAGCAGCAGAGAGCTTCTGCATCATGACCTACTTTTGAGGCTACCACACAATTTAGGCCACTGAAGCAAGATCTGGGAGGGGGAAAATCATTCTGCAATACGTTGTAAATGAAGATGATATGGAGTAATCCTCCTCACATGGAGGAGCAGCACTTTTTTTACCCCCACTTCTTCCAAGGCAAACTTTCACCTGCCCCTGAGGCTCCTCACACACCACAGTCCAGTTGATGTTTAGGGGAGAACTTTGTAGAGTAGGGCTGAAGGTTGGACTCGATGATCCCAAGGGTCTCTTCCAACCTAAATGATTTTATGATGTCTTGTACAAACTCTACCTTGCTGTTGTTTAAGCTGAGGCATAACTTTTCAAAAATATTTTAATCTCAGAGAAGCAAATCGCTCTAGCAGCTCTTTTACTATTAGGGTTGAACATCTGACATCCTTGATTCCCCCAACAAATCCATAAAAATATCCCACCTCCCCCAAAATATAAGAGCAAGAGTGTGCTGCTTCATTTCGAAAGGGTTAATGAAGAGTTCTTGCACTCTTTCCTCAGTATGTATACAAGATTCCAGAAATTATTAAAACCTGACATAAACAGACTTCCAACTGCAGCCTTGCCGGCATTAATCTTCCAAAGGGTGTCCTACCTACTTCTTTCCACAAAGAATGGCCTTGAACAGAAGCCCCCTTGCCTTCTTGGGACCCTCTTTCCACCCCCTTCCAGCTTATTCAGAAGAGGACCAAAAGTAAGGGTTTGGCTCCTACTTGGAAGACACAGTCACAGCTGGAAATCTGTGCATGACAGATTCCCCCAATGGGCTTTTTGCTGCCCAGACACACGGGGAGGAATGAAAAGCTTAAGATGTAAGGTGGAGAGATGAAGGTCCTCATGACATCAGGGAGAACATCTTTATAAGACAGCACTATTTCCTCACTATCTTTTGGGGGCCAATACAATTTCCCCAGCCTGATTCTATTACTGGGAAAAAAGGACGTAGGAAACCATGAGTCTTTATGAAATTACAGAAACAATTCTGGGAAGCCATCTTTTTAAAAGGGATTCAGAATTTAATGTGAGACAGACTTTATTCAGTGGATTGGATATTATACTGTTCCCTAAAGGCACAGGCTGTTACTAATATTAGATCAGATTACATTGTTAAATCACTGCTGCTGCTGTTTTCAGTAGGAAATACTTCATTTTCTTAAACTGGGAAGGCAACATTATCTGATTAAATTTATTTTTTTGTCATACTGATAGGAACATATGATGTTTTTAGCCTATTACCCTCATGTTTATTACTACAGATACATTAAACAAGTAAACAGCTATAGTGGTATGGGTATAAATAGCAAGAGAAGCCTTTGCAACTAGCAGATAACACTAACAGCTGGGACCAGTGATGCTGGTAAACCAGGCACTAAGCAGCTATTCCCCACTGCAGCATAGACACAGGCATGCCTTATTCATCACAGCTGGGTCTCCAAGTAGCAAGTTCTAACCCTAAAATTAGATAAAGGGCAAGACAGCAAACACTAACAGCTAAGTACTTTCAAAACCAAAAAATAACAACCTATTCACCACATAAGCACAAAAAACCTCATGGGGATGGAGATCACTCAGGCCAATGTGCAGATAATGCTATTATGGTCTGACACTGCTATGAAAGAGCAACTTTCATTAAGAAAATGCACTAATTTGGTCAGATAAGCAGGCTGGCACAAGCTAAGTATGGCCCAGCTTAGGCACACCCTACTGAAAGATCCTCAAGTTTTTTAAACCATATTGAACACAAGAGTTATCTTCCATCAGAATTAAATTGATTCATTCCCTCTGTGTCAATGAGGTAGGACAAGAGAGGAAAAGAAAATTAAGGCTATCATCAGGGAACATCTTAATACCAAGTGGATTAACTGGAACAATCTTACCTTCCTGCAGAAGAAAGGATGATGTCTAACACAGTGGTGGAGCAAGAATAATGCTAACTGTCAGTACATCGTTGCCACTAGCAGTTGGTTTGCAAGTTCCTTTTCCAGGGCTGTCCTCCCAGTTGCAGTGTGGGAAATGGATGCAACAACCATTTGCAAATGACTCGCCAGAATGAGCAGTACTTTCTACAATAGGTTGAGACTAGTGTTTTGCATGAATATCCATCCATAAAACATAATCAAGCCAGGATCAATTACTTAATCTGTGTATGCAAAGTCAGATATTCCTCACAGATGTTGCTGTGCCTACGATGAAGGGCACAATACTTTATTTTCATGTACCAGCATTCAAACCGATTGTATCCACTGCTCTGAAAATTCACAGGCTGGTTTCTTCAGGCTGCAAATGCTTAAGAAACCCAAATACTGCCAGAATATGTATTAGACAATTACAGAAGCTATTCAATAGATCAAGACAAAAAAAAAAAAGAGCATAGCATAGATCTTCATAAGCTGACTTCCTCTAGCATATCATTAACGTCTGCAAAGTCTAATTCATTAGAATTATCTCCAATTACCAGTCCCTAAACGCATTACCATCATTCTATCTCCAAGAACTCTGTTAAAGTAAGCTTTTGAAAGCAGCTACAGGATTTTGTTCGCTTTCCAACAAAGATGGAGAAGTTAGGCTTTGGCTGGATTTTACTAACTCTGAGGAAATCATTACTCCCTCAGAGAAAACCCAAAACAACGCAGAAGAGGGTTTCTCACATTTCAGATTCTCCAAAGGGTTTGTAAACAACTATATATAACTGATTATATCAGTTTGCACAAAATATCCTCATTTTGCCTTCTCTGAGTGGACTCGCAGATCAACTGGTACATCACCATGACAGCTTAGTAATAAACAACCGTTTGCAGCTTCACCTGCAGTTTGAGCCCGCACTGATTCAGCACAATTGCTGGAAACTGCCTCTTGTCAGCATGAAGGAGAGAGATCCCTTCCCTTCTGCCTCTTCCCCACCCCAGCTTCGCAGAGCTTCCCTCCATCTGAGCCAAGTAAAATACTCTAACATTCCCTGAGGGGTTAGAGCCGACTGCTATTGTATTAGGAAAAAAAAAATATCAATAAAGGTGTTTTGAGATAAATTTGTATTTCTTTCTTATTTCTTCCCTGTTATCTAAGGAGACCTGCCTGTTTCTAGTGGTAAAATAGCTGCTTCTCAGCCCCTTGACCTCAAGCCTCCCATGCATTAGGTGGTGCTAACAGAGGAAGCAGCTGTAGGTTAAAGCAGCAGCTTTGTGGTGCAGCACCTTTCCTAAGCATTTTCAGTCCCTCCCCCTTGAAGCCCAAGTGATTACAAACAGGCATCAAGAAAGCACATGCCATAAAAATCATAGCTAGAGCCCTTGAGCAGATCCCTGCTGCCCCAAATACCAGCATGACCAATATGTTTACGTTCATTGCCATGAAATACAGCTATTTGAAACATCTGAAACCGACCTAGCAGCGATGCACAGCCCATACATTTTAAGTAAGAACCAAAATTAAGAATACCCTCTTAAAAGCAAACGATAAAATGAATAAACACTAATAGCAGCACAGGAACACTGTTGGGAGAACAGTCTGGATGAATCAGTGCTTAGAAGGGCTGTGTCACCACGCTGATTTCAGGTGTTATCTATGGCATTCAGGAGAACAATGCAGTAAGAACTTCCACAAACAGTACTTTAGCAAGGTAGGTGACACCTACCATTTGAGAGTTACACCTAGGAGAAATAAATACAGACAAGGAACAGACTTTAGTGAATATGGTGTACTTACAAGCCATCTGTTTTACAAAATTTTAGCACAAATAATATGACTTAGCTGATTTAAGAGCAGGCCCGTAGAAAGCTGGTGGTCGCATTCAAGAGCGGCTTGATCAGGACATATTTTGATTTTGGACGCTGAACAAATGCTATTTTAATAGTGCTTTGCCAAGCTGTAACCCTGTTAGAACTGGCAGGATGAGATATTTACTGACACACACACTAAAAAAACAAGAGGCAGTTGGACTCGATACATAAAGACCTTCTAACAGAGAAATATTTAGAGGGGACAGACCTCTTCCATTTGTAACTTTGTAGAGCTACAAAATACTTGGCAAAGTCTTGTCACAATTTGGCATTTTTACCTAATTTGGGAATGACTGTCAGCCCCTCTCCTCCTAAAGGATGCACAAGCTCTAGCATCCATGCCACATTAACAGCAAACATCTGGACCACTACGAGATGAGACTCACAGCAGTTCTGGACCAAAACTGAAGAGGTTTTACAGTCTGCTGTTGTATCAGTGTAATCACTGCAGCAGTTCTCACAGCTCACACTCACCTTCAGTAGGTGCTGTTGTATCAGTGTAATCACTGCAGCAGTTCTCACAGCTCACACTCACCTTCAGTAGGTGGAAATCAAACACATCTCGCAGTCTAGGTTTAGTTCTGCCACATTCAGTCGATTTAATCACGCTCTTTCAGTCCCTCAACTTTTCCCATATGCTTGCTGCAAAATATAGTGCTGCCATCCATTAAGTTTTACAGATGGCCTAAGGAGCCCTTTAGGGACAAAGCTGCACTGTGATATGGGGACAGATACCATCAGCAAAACTGTAAGTGTTATCATATGATCTAGAGAATGGATCTTGTGCCCCTTTAAATCCCCAGAGATATTTTCCAGGGGCACAGTAGTTAAGAGGAATCAGCCTAACAGTTTCCTCAGCTGAGCTATAACTATTGCTTACAAACAAGCCAGGGTAAGCACAAGCAGACAATAGAGGTGCAAACCTACATTTAACAATTGTGAATATTGGTGGCCCTTACAAACTATTATTCCCCCCTTCCCCAAAACCAGCAAATGCCATTTGAAAAGCATCTAGTATCTCACAAGCATTTTCTGTTGGAGGTTACTATCAGATATGCAGCCTTAAATTATCTAAAACACCCTCATTGAATCGATGCTAAAGGATCTTTTTCCCCCCCTTATGAACATTCAAGAGATGTATTTGCGATAGCTTCCACTGGACTTTTTAGAATATGAGTGCCTTTGCTTAGAAAGGGTATTTAAAGCCAACACTAATTTAGTTGAAAGATTCAAAGTGATTGCACTTGAGTCATTTCTAGATGCAGGGTCACTGGCATAGAGAACACAGGGAGAAGTTCAGCCTATAGAAGCATGATTGACTGTTTAGAAAACAAAGCTAATCTAGTTGTTGATTACTTTTTTTTTAATGCACAGCTAATTGCATACCAGGTAGTGTACCTTTCCAGATCATTCTCAGAGGCAGACTGAATGTGTGGTCAGATAGTATCACAGGTATTTCTGTAGGTAGGCAGACGTGCTTTAGTACTTGCAGGCACCGAAAGCAGACAAAAGAGCAGACAATGAGGGAAACCCCTGAATTTCAGCACACAGAATAGCACGATACTGAAGTGCAACAGCTGAAATGACACATTATCCTACTTGGCATCTAATAGCCTCAGAAAGGCATCAGATTCTCTACTCAGAGCTGCATTCACTGGAGTTGGAGAGCAAGCAGTAACTTTTCTCATTCTATTAACCTAGACAGATCCTGGAGTCTCAAGTCAAGCAGGAAATTCAGTTGGGAGATAGGGACATAAGTAGCAACCTGAACACCTGACAAAATAGGTGTGGTTTTGTGCCTTTATTGTTTAAGGAGGCATGAAAAAAACACATGCAGTTGGTGTAAGCTATCTGCAGAAGAAGGAAAACAAAAGGAACTCTGTGTATACTTTCAATGCAAATACCAGCTACAACTTAAATTCAGGACCCCAGAACTGGTCAAGTGACTATAGATGAAGACCTCAAATGAGGGGGTACAGTGATAGGACAAGGGGGAATGATTTTAAACTGAAAGAAGGAAGACTTAGGTTAGATATTAGGAAGAAATTCTTTACTCCATGGGTGGTGAGACACTGACCCAGGCTGCCAGGTGAAAATGGGCTGCCCCATCCCTGGAGGTGTTTAAGGCCAGGCTGGATGGGGATTTAAGAAACCTGGTCTAGTAGAAGGAGTTCCTGCAGGAGGGTTGGAACTCATGATCTTTAATATCCCTTCCAACCCAAACCATTCTGTGATTCTACAATTATGCTCCACAAAGATTGCACCTGCACCACTGACTTTTCCTCAGCTTGCTCCACTCACATTCAGTTCAGCTTCACATCTGCTGCTCCACTCACATGGTAGAAGACATACCAGTACAAGACATTTAGCCTCTACTCTTTGCTCTGGTTTAACCTGTTATTCCACAGATGCTCTTGAGAGCAGGCGTGCCACAAGATACAGGATTCAGCACTTTGCTTTAAGCTGTTCTCTGATCCTAGAAGTTAAGGGATGCAGAGTCATCTTGCTGCTCTTCCATAAAGTTGAGCCTGACCTTATAGTATCCAAGAAGTTTCCTTTCCAGCTCCCTTATCTGGCACTCTCCATCAACTCTCGGTGGCTTCTGCTTGCTATAAACCAATTCCTCCATTTTCAAAAGTGACTTGATGTTCATCTTCCTGGGAGATGGCAACCACCCACAGCAGCAACCCAAGCAAGAAGCATCACTCACACACAGAGGTCAGGTAAAGTATGATGTGAGCACACACACCCCTAGTTGAAATTGCTAGTTTTTTGGGGTTTTGTTTTTTGACTGGATAACTCTTATATGTTATGTTGTATTGGTACAGAGGGAATGCAAGGCTTACATCTGGGGGGAGAAACAAGAGGACAGTTGTAATTCCCAAAACAGAGGTATGAATTGAAGTTGCAAAACCAAAGTCAAGGACTTGAATGAATACTGCATAATATCACCTAATCTCATCTTTTCAGAAGAGTTTTAGTTTTCCAGACTATTTCTTTAAAGAAATGCTCTACTTCTGATTGAATATTTTTTCTTATCAGCTTATTCTGGTACAAGATAGTGGCTTGGCTTCCAACCCAGTTCCCATGAACATGGTTAACACTTACAGAATTCCTTTCTCTAACATCATAACTGGCTAAATCCATTTATCCCCCCCAGGACTGATAAGGGATAGCACATTTGCCCCCAAATTATTTTGCTGCTTTGGGCTGGCTTCCTCACTGTTTGCAAGGTGTTTATAGACACCATTTTGTTGGGATTAACAAAACTGGTCATTCAGGTTAAGGAACAACTTCACCATGTACTTGGTTAAGTCCTTGAAGGGCAGACAAGGAGTTATTACCTTGATATAGTGATGTATGTATTACTCTGAAATAAGGTTATACCTGTTTAAAGTATATGGCTGTTAAGAGCAGGCAAACCAAAAATAAAGTGCATGAGACTTTGAGCAACTGGCGGAGTAATCCAGGTCAAAGTGGTAAACAGAGGTTTGCAGAGACCACAAAGGACAGTGAAATAACATAATAAACTGAAAAATAGAATAACTTTGATTTAGTTTAACTGGAGAAGGAATTACCCATTTTTCAGGAAAATCTGTGGATTGTAGCAGAGAAGCAAAACTTAAGTCAGTATCCTATTGAAAGCAAACATTCTTACTTCTGTCCTAGTGTTACAATAGAGGTGAAGATCACCTCATGTGACTAATGATTCCTCATCGAGCACAACATTTAACTTCAACACTTCAGCAAGCAAAGCATGCTGTACATAAACAGTGAGCCAACTAGAAAAAGCTGGGAGAGGACATAATAGAAAGGACAAGAGCCAGAAAGCACAACTACAAGGCTGAAGGGCATAAGATTTTTCTACTTATTTAAACAAAGTAAGGCTTGACAGTAAGTTTCAAACATGATCTCTCCATCAGAGAAGCAATGTATGGCCCAACACAGGAGGATTACAGCATATTCTGTTTTATCAGTAACAGAAATGGTGTTATCCATCGTGATAAAGACAAAAAGCAGGTTCACTCCTTCCTTGCCACATTCATTGATGATTTTCTCATGGCTCCACAAGCTGAGGTTGCTCAATTCTTGCATCTTCAATTGTGATCACACTCACAATTGCCTCACTGCTAAGTTGCACAAGGGCACAGACATTTTTATGTGCTGCATGTGTAGTTTTACACCTTCAGTAATTAATACAGGAAGCTGAGGAAGAAAATGATTCAGTTCCCATAGCATGTGAGCAAAAATATACATTTAGTATTTGCCTAACAAAGATCTTGAAGTTGATCCACGTTACTGGTCAACACATGGAGGTACCCTGACATTTTACATTACAGTGAGGAAGCCCTTAGGGTGACAAGTTTCAAGGTTGTTGAAGCCTACTTTAATGAAAAGTGTAGCTTGCCCTTCTGGGCTGTATTTTATTTTGGCAGCTTTACCGAGTGCTGTGCTTAGTCATTTTGCTTTTCCAATTACAGTACCAGCTTATGCAATAAACTAATGTGTTTACTGTTTGAACAATCACCTGCCAGATCCAGATTTTTAGGAGGAATAAGGTTTGATTAAAACAATGAGCAGTTAAGCATAACATACTTAAATGTTTTAGGTTTTAAGAACCCAAATAGACTTGAAATACTCTAACATTGCTTTGTGTGGCAGTCAAGCAATGTAGCAAGCAAGTCAAACAAAATGCAGACACCACATCCCTGTTATATCATTTAAGTGAAATGCATTTATTATCCTGTAAGAGCTTGAAGTTTTTGTTCTTCCAGTAGCAAATTCTCAAGTTTGATGTATTTACTCTGTAACACTATTTCCACAAAATAAATGGACAGATTTTTGACTCAAGAACTTCACTGGAGAAGTAGAAATCACCATATAGTAAACCAGCCATAGTTCAAAGGGTTACTTCCATTTTGTTTTAAACCTTTATTTTTAAGCCAAAAGATACTTAAATTTCTGCATTGCCATTCCACATTAGAACACGTGACACATTCCACATGAGAATAGCTAACAGCCTTAGCTCCCATTCTAGCTTTCAATCAATCAAGGTGCAGTGAGTTTAAGTTAATTTAATTGGGGTAGATAGCTAGGGGAAAACAAATTANAGTTCCCCACATTCAGTATGAAATGTTAATTTCTCCTGAAGAAAATGGTGCAATCAAAACCGACTCCAGTTTACTTTAGGACACACATGGGGTGACATGCCCAGCCAATCTGAGTAGAATCATGAGTGGACTGATCCCAGATTTCTTTGCTGGACAGCAAATACACTGAACATATGTATGTGCCTTCTCACATGCTTTCTATTAAAGACTTCCTACCATGAAGAGCAGGCATGATCACCATTCGCTGTGATGGTTT
>VZTM01011734.1:170212-206593 GCA_013400555.1 Jacana jacana
GCTAGGGCGACGGCCGGGAGGGCTACGGGGGTGACCCAGGCATCGCCCCAGGGGCGAGGGGGGCGTGGGCGGCGGTGCCATCCGAGGTGAGGAAGGGCGGGCGGGCAGGTGTATGAGTCTGTCCGGCTGCTCCCGGGAGAGGAAGGACGGGCCCATCGGCACCTCTCCTGGGGCCGAATTTGGGTTCCTGCCCGGAAAGGGAGCCCGTCGAGTCGACCCGAGGGCGGTTGGAGGCTGCCACCTGCTCTGCCTTGCCGTTTTCCACAAGAACTCGGTGGCCACGTGTAGCGCAGAGCCCCCATCCCCTGTCCGAGAAGAGTTGTGCCAAGTGCGTCTTCAAACTAACAGACTTGGAACCTGAAGGAGCGAAATGACCCAAATTATCAATGTTTTCCTCCATCCTAAGAAAAAAACCAACACCTTTTCCTCAGGTTTGGCCAAATGCGAGGTCCCATCCTCGCCTCTGCTGCTCTACACCCACCGGAGGCTCCTCTCCACACACCGTCTCCATCACTCGCCCTGTGCAAGGAGCTGTGCCAAGTATGTCTCCAAACAATCAACTTGGAAAGGGCTGGAGCGGATGCCTTTCCCTGCCTGAGCTACTGCAAACGTGCCGACTCCAAACTGTTGAGGTTTTCCTTCGTTGTGAGGAAAACCAACACCTTTTCCTCAGGTCCGGCCACACACAACGAGGTCCCATCCTCGCCTCCGCTGCTCTACACCCACCAGAGGCTCCTCTCCACACACCTTGCCTGCTCTCTGCAAGGGGGCAATTCGTATGCTACGTCTTGTTATCATCACATCTATGGTGTACAACGGCGACCCCTGAGGAAATCAAAACACTTTGGTCCTGACAGCAGTCCTGCCGTGCTGTAAGCACCCCCTGCAAACTTGCCATAAAAGACCACATTCTTTTAGCTCAGGCGTGTGGGTATTTTTTTTTTAATTCCCAATTACTGGCATCTCCCAGCCTTAATTGTGCTGACTGCATTGGGCAGGGTAGCGTAATACTTCGTTTTCATTACTTACATAAACTGGGGATGCATAAAGTGGCGTGTGAGTGGTGTGTAAAAATGCACGTTATGTTGCATAAGTGTAATTGTTTTGGGTTTCTTGACACGCTGTTAACCAGATATTCCAAAACAACTCTTTTTTTTATTTTTTTTATTTTAACGATGAAGTTCTTTCTCTGCAGCTCATGAATAAACACACCACGAAGCATGGCAGCCTTAAGAAAAAGAAAAAAAAAAACACAGAAGGCAAAATGGAAGAACTGTAGACATCTACACACTACTAAAAAGCAATATGAATCTTGAATCTAACAAAAACACCACGATTGCAAACCTTAAAGAAACAAAAAAACCTGTTATTCATCACTTATTCTTGAATACTCCTATCAATATGCATTTATTTTTAAGCTAATTCAGACCAAGGACTGAAAAGCGACCACAATCATGTACAGCTTGCTAAATTAACCAGCCACTGATGAGGTTTCCCAAAGTATACTCAAAGAATGATGGGGGTTTTGACAAACTACTGGTGTTTATAAATATTGTAATGACATGGCTAGCTTTGTGAAAAAGTTTGGCAAAATAATTCTCTTAATTACCCTTATGGCAACGATAAAGCTACCAGACCGATGACAGCCCAGTGTAACACCTACACTTGACAGTAAAAAAACATCCATTATATCATAACTGAATGTATGTTGTACAGCTTAACAAAACATTCAAGTTTATTCCACAGAGGAAACAAAAATGTACCTATATTTAGAGCAGTAGAAAAGTCTAATGACTTGTGGTAAGAGAAAAGATTTCGGTGGAAATTAGGAGACCCCAACACGACTGACACCACCAAGAAGAAACCCCAAGATGTGAGTGTAGTTACATCTTCTAAAACGTGCTGCTTTACCCAAAGATGTGTAGCAGCTTAGGCTACCTAATGTTTTGTCACCTCACTTTAAAATAACTCAAAACCCCCACTTTTTGGTCCTTTTGTTGCCTGCTGTTGTGGTGAAGCGTGGTCCTTACCTCGCCCTGACATTTTAGAGCTGTTCAAGCAATGTCCAGACTTGTCCAGACGTGTCCAGATATTTTTCCACTGTATTTCCTCATGTGATTTTTGCTTGAGGGTTGTTAGCTGTCAGCCTTTAGCTGAGTTGAGAGTCAGAAAGGGGAATTTTGCGCAAAATAAACTTTTTACTTTTAAAAATCCGATTTTCTATAACAAGAGTGAGGGGGTAGGGAAAAAAAAAATAAACCCAAGGAAGCAGACCCACCTTTGCCCTCTGAGTTTCTCACTCAACTCCAAATCCTTAACCCATAATAAATAAAGGCACCCTCAAGTTTTGGCAGGGGAGAAGTGAGGGTCAGTCGAGAGCCCGATGTGCTGTCCAGGCGTGGGAGAGGGGCCAGTGTTTGTGGGACTGGGAGGAAAGCTCCTCGGCCCAGGTTGGAGACATGGCGTTTGGGAGGGTCTACCCTTGAGGAGATCCCAGCTGGGTAGGGTGGTGGTTGTGAGTCCTGTTCTTCCCCATGTCCCTTGGCAATGTGGAGGCAGTTGAGGCACTTCAGCGAGAGCTTTCCCTCAGGAAGCACCCAGGAGTCACCTTAAAATCTCTTTGTGATTTTTATTATGCATGTTTCCATTTTGTAAGTTGGAGAAGCCCCCAGGGTACTGATCCCTCACTCCTCCTTGCTTCCACAGGCTTGTTTGGCATGAAGCACCCGAGGAATTTATTTTTAATAAAATAAATCTACGGGACCTCAGAACACCGGAGAGCAATACCCTGCTCTAGGAACCTTGCCTTCTTGCCATAGAAATTGGAGCCAGGGGTCTTCCCTACTTAATGAGATACATTAGTTAATGAGACGGCAGGATCATCAACAAAGCTGCTGTGAGTTCTCTCCGCTCCATTTCACAGGTACTTGGCTTAGAAAATTGTGATGAAAATTTGCCATCCAGCCAAGCCAAACAAACACCACCCCCAATATTATTTTACATGCGTGTCAAAAGAAATAACTCGCCGCAGGCAGAGCGGGTGAAGGAATTTTACGAGGCTGCGTCTGATCCTCCCTCTCCCCTCCCTCAGACAGTTAAAGAAATGTTTGTATGATGAAAGGGGCAAGGGAGCAGAGGACAGCTGGTTAGGAATTAATGAAATGTTGGAGCATTATCATGCGATAATGGATTTAGCTGACTGTTTGCCGGCGTTCAGATCTGATGTGAATTGCTTTATAGGAAACACAGGGATTCCTAGATTATCCAAACCTCCTGAGAACTGCTGCTGCTCCTAAATCCTTTGAAAGCTGCGACTTTAAGAAAAGGTAATTCTTCATCTGGATGGACGAAAGGCCCAAGGGATTGTTTTGACTTGCTTTCAGACTTAATGATATTTGACACGGCCAACTCATAGAGGTGGTTTCTAATTGGGAGTGGCCACAGGTTTGGGAAGCCCAAGGCTTGGTTTGCAGCAAATCTGAGCACCCAGAAGCCCAGGTGAGGTCTCCCAACCAGGACACTTGTAAACAGGACATGAAAAATGAGTCTCAACTTTTGCACATTTGGCCTGTGATTTATCCCCGGGGTATCTCTCACAAAGGGTGAGATAATCTGATGGGAAACCCATGCTCTGCGCTTGAAACTGCTCTTTATCCTTCTTCCCACCCTCCCCCAATTTATGCTGTCATTGAGCTGGAACTTTAATGGCTGTGTAAAATGGCTCATGTCCCCTGATGCACTTTTTTTTTCCCCCCTCTGAAAGCTTCTGGTTTCTGCCTGTTGGATGAGAGCTGTGGACTTACAACAAGCCAACCCAAAGAGATTTTGTTTAGAAGCAGGCAAATCATGGACAGCAGGATACTGTGTGCCAGGTTGTGACAGGGACCCAGACAGGCTGGTCACTTTAAGTTGCCCATGGTAGCCGAAATTGACTTTGACTTCTGAGAGCCAAATCTCTTCAGACAGGACCTGCAGGCACAGGGTGTCACCCAGCTCTTTGCCCTGTCTTTGCCCACAATTCTGTGATTCTGTGATTTAGGCCCAAAGTTTACCCATCTGGAGCCAGCTGGCTTGTGTCACCCTAAAAGCAATGTCAACAGTCCTAAGCGAACAGGGCAGTGCAGGTGTAGTGTCTCTGTCTTTCTCCTGGGCTGAAACCTGGAGTAAAAGCTGTAGTTATAGCTTCCCACGCCATCCCCCTATGGAAAAGAGCTGTTTTGTTGGCAAGATGCTACTACAGGCTCTGAGATGCATTTGCTGCTGCTGCCACTTGTGAGGTCTCATCATGAGTTTGTGCCTCAAAGAATGGGAGCTCTCTACCATTATTTTCCTGCTGTTCATGGCTAAAAGGTGGTATTAACTGCTGCAAAAAATTATCCTGCCTCTTGAATTTGCTTCATCTATAATTATCTCCGCAACAAAACTGTGAGGAATTAAGCTCCAGTAGCAGTTTGTAGTTGACAAGGGATGACTTGACAGGCCTTCAAGAACTGTGGCTTTCAGTACTCACTTAATGCCAAGATCAGTTAAGAGACTTGTAGAGAGCATTTGGGAATGGCAGGGCTTGTTCGCTTCAGTCACTTCTTCCCTTGCAACAGAGGCACCAGAATCTCTTTTTCTTAATGTTATTTACTCTTTCAGTTTCTCTCTGCTTGGGCAGTGGGCTCAGATTAGTCAGTTTTCCTTCCGAGCTGCCGCATATTAAGCCATGGCTATGATGTTTATGAGGTTTCCATTGCTGCACAGGGATGTTTGTACTTCGGTCTCTCTATTTTTACTCAAAGCCAAATTGAAAAACAGATACATTTTCATCATATTGGATTTGGCTGTTAAGGTCTGAGATGATTTTCAAGTGACCTAATTCACATCAGCCTTACCCCGGTGAAAGCTGGCCAGTATTCTTGCCAGTTTACACTGGTAGAGACACAGAAAAAATGACCTGTTCATTTTCTGGCTGCACAGGCTCCTGCAGCCTGCTGGAGAGCCAACTTCACTGGAGTTTCACCTGAGAGATCTTGGTTCCTTATTGCTTCATAACAACGTTTCATGAATGAATTTATAGATGGCAGCCAGTTGGGCTAGCCCAGTGCAGAATAAAATACTGTCATTTATGTGGTCACAACACCAATGTTTAGTTTATGGTTTCAGACACTAAAACATGACCTCTAGTTAACTGAGCATCTGTCCCTACTCACGCTGCCGCCTTGTTTTGCAGCCTTTTAGCAACAGCTGGATTTAAACTGTGGAGGTGTGATTTGGCACGTCTCTTTTCATCACCCAGGTGGGACGTGAACCATCTACAGCCTTCCTGGAGGACACACTTTACTCTTTGCTCTGCTAAGGCCTGTTACAACCACAGGTTGGGATTGATCTCATCTCTCCCCTTGCCTAATCGGTCACATACCTAATTGGTGTTTACAATATTCCGGGTCCCAGCATAAACAGGATTTCAAATTGTTTAGCCCTGTGTCATGAAAACTGCCATCTGCAAAAAAAAAACCAAACAACAAAACCAACCCCAAACCAAAACCAACAAAACCAAAACAATGGTGGTGTCTCTATTTTTTTTGGAAAAATCCTAGGAAACAACTTAAGGAGCTGCACCTAACCTAGTGACTTCTGCAGCTATGACTCAGTGTTAGCAGAGGTCCACGAGCCATCGCAAAAATAGATGCTGTTGTGCTGACTGCATTCAGGGTTTGGGGTTTTTTTTTTTAACATTCCCCTGAAAACATGAGTAACGCTCACCTGGGTGATGGAAACGCGGGTTGGATTGGCACGGGTTGGCAAGGGGATGGAAAATTAGTATGTAAAGAACCTAGTGATTAAGATAATAAAAACAATGTTAAGAATCTTAGGTGAAGCCAAGTTTTATAGCCCTCGAGCTTTTAATTGTGAAACTGTTGGCTCTCATTTTGTTTCTGAAATAGAAATCTATTTAAATGACTTAAGCAACCCAAATTTCAAGAATAACCCTGAGCAGACTGCTGCTGCAGTTGTGACCGAGAAACTGAAACAAATTGGGTGAATAGTTTTTATTCAAACTGCTCGAGTTTCCAAACGCAACCAAACAACTGCAGATCCCAAAGTATTTCATACAGAAGTAATTTTAAACTTGGAGGAAAAAAAAAAAATAAAGTGCATTCCCAAAGCACAAAGGTGACTGGAGTGGAAATGAAAATCCCCAGCAAAATACAGGGATTTTTTTTAATCACTTCCCACCCACCCCCCAAAATTTGGGTGAAAGCTGACAAATTCACAGTTTATGGAATTAAAACAGTTGTGTTTGACAGTTTTTCCCTTTTTCTAGACCTGAGTATCAACTCCAGTTATCCGTTTCCCTGTGACATTTGATTTTGGGGAAGTCTCTCTACCTGAAGCACAGAGTGGATGCTACATGCTGCTTTCCTTGGGGTCTAGTTTCACTTTACAGCCAGAATGATTTAAAAGCTAGTTGGTCCCAAAAGGAGCAACTCTTCCTTTTCATCTGCTGATTGTATCTGCTTGGGATGAGTCAGTTCATCTGATTTGGTGGGAAACCCAACATAAAAAATGAGTAGTTTTGTGTTGAATAAACCTCTCACATGACAGTACTAAACCTTGTCTCAGCTTGTGGAGTCTGGCAGATAATGGTCAGGCCTTTTTGCATAATATTGTCTCTCCCAGTCACCCTCCAGTATCATTTCTGATCCCTTTAAAAACAGCTGCACTTTCCAGTTCCTTCTCAAACAATGTCATCATCTTCCTCAAAGACTTCTCCGATCTTCCTAGAGCTACGAGACAACCTGCTGGAGGGGGACCCAGAGGGCGGCACTGCTCTTTCGTGGATGTGTGTGTGGGTGAATGCTGTGCCAGCAGCAAAGAGACCTGGAAAGTGATAGAGATGTGCTTTCCTGCTGCTCCTCTTCCTTGGGCAACCCTATCAGTTCAGCAGCTTCTTTTCTTATTTTGAAAGGGAGCTTGGTGACTAAACTCCTAACTTAAGTACCTCAAAGGCCTTGCTGCTTTGCTAGGACCAAAAGTTTTCTATTCCTGATTTCCCCTCCCTATTATTAGGGAATAAAACTCAGCAGGGAATGTTTTCTGAATATGTCAGGAGAGGAATAAAGATCTTTTCTCTTCTAATGGGTTTCAACCCATTTTTCTGGACTGGCCATGCATTTATGCTGGGTGCAGAGAGATGTTCTCCATAAGGACGTCTTAGCACTCACCTGGGCCAGAGCACAAAAAGATGACAGATACTCAGAAGGTGACTATTTCAATGGAGATGATTTGCCTCCTTGAGAGCAGACTTGAGAGGTTACAGCTTGTGATAAAGAAGTTGATAAAAGTGAGAGGAGAGAAAGTTCCCAGCAATGAGGTTATTTGGGAAGTTTAACAAGGTCCCCAGGGAAGCACTCTTGCTGCAGACATCTTTGAGAAAAGACCAGGATAAATGTTTTTGAGGAGTTTGGATTTTTCCTGTCAAGTAATCAGTTGTATTTCTGCCAAAAAAAGGCCCTCCCCAGCCTCAATTAAAAAAGAATTGGCCAGAATGGATTGCTCCAAATTTGTACGAAATATTCTTTTTCCAGCTGGCAAAAGTTTCGTGTATTTTCCCTGCTCTGTTTTTTTTTTCCCTTGTTAGTGGTTTTGGTCAGACCAGAAGCATATGTTGCAGAATCTGCCAGAAAAAATGTTTTCACAATTGATATTTTCTTAAATGCCTTTCGGAATTGCCCGTCAGTGCCCTCGGAGGCAGAAATCCTCTCTTCAACCACAGGTACAGAACAGACATCAGCCACCTCACGGTTTTTTCTTACCATCTGTCAAACTGGAGACCTGCTGGTGCTGGCTCCATAGTTCACTCTGTCTTTCTCCTCCCTTCTGAGATGCCCAACAAGCCCGTTACCTTTAGAGGTTTATTTTTCAACCCCTAATGAGCAGCGCTGTTGCCCATGACCTCTCAGTTGTGGTCCACTGAGGCTGGGGTTGGAGCGTGGCGGGAGAAGCTCAGAGGAGTAGTCAGAGACTATGGGACACTGAGCTGAAATTTTGATCGTTTTCTCCTGATTGATAGTTCTGAAAAGGACCTGTCTGGTGGCCTGGCCTTTCATACTGATCTTCAATCACTCTGCTGCACAAACTCTTCTGCAAGGGGCAAGTGGGTTCTGTAGGGGATACCGGCTTTATGTCATCCCTTCTGTCTTGTTTGGAATTTCACTTTCCAGAAATGAGAGATGCTGCTGTCCTGCTTCCCTTTGGCTCCCTTCCTCCCTCCCTGCTCTGCTTCCTGCTAGCCAAGTGATCCCCCAAACCATCTCTTCACAGAATCACAGAATATCAGGGATTGGAAGGGACCTTGAAAGATCATCCAGTCCAATCCCCCTGCTGGAGCAGAAACACCTAGAGCAAGTCACACAGGAACGCCTCCAGGCGAGTTTTGAATGTCTCCAGAGGAGACTCCACAACCTCCCTGGGCAGCCCCTGCCAGTGTTCCCTCACCCTCACTGTGAAGACGCTTTTTCTCATATTTAAGTGGAACCTCCTCTGTTCCAGCTTGCACCCATTGCCCTTGTCCTATCATTGGATGTCACTGAGAAGAGCCTGGCTCCATCCTCCTGACACTCACCCTTTACATATTTATAAACATTAATGACGTCACCCCTTAGTCTTCTCCAAGCTAAAGAGACCCAACTCCCTCAGCCTTTTCTCCTATGGGAGATGCTCCACTCCCTTAATCATCTTTGTTGACTCTTCTTACAGGTCCGTACCTTGCTGTGGACTGCAGACTTCAACCTGTTTTCCTGTGGTTTAAGCAGACACAAGGTCTCCCTACCGTGTGGATTCACTCCTATCAAATGCCACAAAATCCATATTCCAGGTGAGCCACTGGGAAATCTCCTGCTCTAAGCACTTATTTTAACAAATCTGCAGCATTTCATCCACTCTGTGTTCTCACCCCTCTGAAATGCACCTGTAGCCAAGAGGTTTAAAAGTTGCCAGGAAAAGGAGCAGGCGTACTGCTGGACCAACCTGACATCCTTAGAAAACTGGTGTGAAATTCAGAGACAGGGACAACCTTATTAATCAGACTCCCCAGTATTTCCAGGGCTCGGAGGTGGAGGCTGCATTTGTGCACCCCAACACTCTGAGCTCCATCTGAATTCTGTGCTTGAATCATAGAATCACAGAATCATAGAAGGGTTTGGGTTGGAAGGGACCTTAAAGACCATCTAGTTACAACCCCCTGCCATGGATAGGGACACCTCCCACCAGACTAGGTTGCTCCAAGCCCCATCCAGCCTGGCTTGAACCCCTCCAGGGATGGTGCAGCCACAGCTTCTCTGGGCAGCCTGTTCCCGTGTCTCACCACCCAGCCCCTGGAAAACTTACAGCTCTTCAGACCTTTGCTTTTGCTCTGTATGTGACAAAATACACAGGGCTGGTGGTAGCAGACCTCTGGCAACTGTGCTCTTAATGACAGGAAGAAAGCGAAGGCATTCAGCTGATCCATAACCATTTCCAACTGAGCTTGAACTGCAGAAAACTTGAGACAGGATTTCACACATTGCAGGGACAGATATTCCACCGCCCATCTCACAGGCAGTTTGTACTCTTTGCCCTTTTAGAGATCAGAAATAGTGCACAGGTGCAGAAATTCCCATTATTTTCATAGTACTATTTCCCATAGTTTCCCTGTGTGTGTGTGTGTGTGTGTGTGTGTGTGTTGCATTCATTGACTTTACTTTCTCTCTAATGACCTATGAGTATCTCTTGTCTCGTGGAATTGAGTGTTGTTTGCTTGTTCACAGCTCCCTTTCCTTCCGTTATCCAGCAAAGAAAGTTTGCTTAAGTGGCTTTTGTGAACTCTTTCAAGATCCCCAGAAGGATGATACAGGAAACAGAGAGTTTCCTTTCTATACAAACTTCTAGGGTGTTCCCATAATAGCCTGAAATTTATCTGCACTCAACAGCCTGCGATTGGACAAAAAAATTAATGAACTGTCAAGGGATCAGGGAAAACACAATTAACATATCAGAGAGAGGAGAGCTTGCAATAAAACCCAATCCTCTGCTTACATAGCACCTTTTATCCCGTGTTGCCAAACACTTTCCTTTCTGTTTCCAATTACTTTAGAAGCTGGCCACGCTTTAACCATTCAGCCTGAAATTTTCCATAATTGCTCCCTGCCTCAAGTTGAATACATTTTTTCGGAGAGGAACGAAGTGGGGAAAAATTACACACACACACACACACAAAAAAAAAAACTCTCAAAAAGGTGCAGTCATATTTCCCCGAGATCAAAACTGAAGCATTAGTTTTATGAATGTTTAAGCTTTCCCCCCCTCTTCATTTCAGAGAGCACTTTTGCACCGCAAGAGCCTGGAAGAGGAACCAGACGCTTGGCACAGAAGCAGTGCTGGGATCTGAGTCCGTCACCGTCTCCCTGAAAAAGCATCTGGATTTGTCCAAGTCATAAACTGCAGAGAAACCTCTCTTTGAATGCAGCAGAGGTAGGCTTGCACCTCCTTTTTTTATGCCTTCTGACTGTTGTGCTCGTAGTTTCTGCAGCCCCCCCCCAAAAAAAAACAGCCCCTGGGAGCAGAACATCTGGGCGGGGAACGACAAAATGGATTCTCCTCTTTCACTCTTTCACCCTGGGTGACCTGGCACAGTGGGTGAGATCTGGGAGGATTGTAGTACTGGGAGGGAGGGCAGGGCCCGTGTTGAAAGCTGACAAAGTAGAAATGTGAGTCATTAAAAGGCAAAGACCAAACTGTAAAGAAACAATTACTTACATACTTAAAGAAAAAAAAAAAATTAATGAAAAAAAAATAAATCAGATCTGGAAGGCACGTTCACCTGGTGGTTGACACTCCCTACAAAAGCACCATGTTATTGCAGAAGTCTCCCATGAGATGAATAAACCTTGCCAGGAATAATCACGGAGCTGGAATTGTGTAATTGCTTGACTAAACGCAGGCAGCAAACAGATAGGGAACCTGTGCCTTTCTTTTCCTGCCCACTTCCTTCATTTCAGGGCTGTGCGGTGCTGGGGAACGCTGTGGCTTATATTGGCCAGAGCAGGCTGGACACCAGGAAAACAAGAAGGAAAAAAAAAAAAAAAGAAGAAAAAGCTTCTTAGCAACAGCTTTGCAGCATTTGTTGTTTTTATCTCCATTCATAAAAGCAGTTAAAGCAGTTAGCTGTGCTGCTTACCAAACTCCCGTCTGCGAGAAGCAAAAAAGCTCTTGACTTGCTGGTTTCATCCCCTCCCGGCACTAATCCTGCCATAAAGAAAATGGCTTTAAGCCACTTCAGACTCCAGCACTGCCATTAGGGTTCTCCTGTTACGGAGATCAAAGGACTGCAAAGGGCAGTGCAGCCAGGAGGAGATGCCGGCAACAGCTTTGCCTCCCCTCTTAGAGGGATTTGGTCCATTCTCTTAAGCAGAAGACCAATTTTTGGGAGCAGATGCTGCGGCAGGGTGAGTTGGACGGTTCAGCAGCACAGTGTCACTCCCACATTGCAGGAGTCTGGGCATTGCATCAGGCAGCATTAACAGCAGGGTTCTGCTGCCTTTATTTCAGCGATCATTCGTGGCGAACCAAAAATCAGATATTTAATCTGCTGCAGCCTGGAATGGCAGAACGACCCGTATCTGCATGGCCACAGGCAGGAGTGGATGTGAAAATTGTTTGGCTAATAGCAATTAGCACAGCAATAGTTTTTATTAATTTTCTAAAATGGCTTAGGGAAATTAATCTTTTTTTTTTAAATTAAGAAACAATAATTGTCACTTTAAAAATCAAAAGCCTTGTGTTTACTGAGGAAGGGCTGTTTTTAATGATGGGAACCTCTCGTTTTGTTCAAGCCAAAAAAATTTCTGGTGAAACAGTGCTATTTAAAATAGCCTCTGCGAAAACATCAAGAGGTTCTGCGATAAAACTTCACGATGCAGAGAAAGACACTGAAGTGGATGGTTGATCTGGGACTTCACATGCTTGGCAGGTTTGGAAACAGGAGCTTGGGGGACCTCCAAGTATGTTTGCAAGGTTAAAAGGGATTTGATGGGTCCCCAGAAATACTTGCATCAGGAGAAGGTGCCAGGTTTGAGCAGGCTGCTTCATCTATTAGAGCTATTTGCTGGAGACAGAAACAAGAGATGTTCCCCCTGGAAATAAGGGTCAGAGGTTAATTAACTATGGGAACATCCTACCAAGGAAGCTATCCTGTGAATTCCTATAGGGCAGCTCAGGGGCATTGCCATCAGATGTTTTAGGTGTCCAAGTAAGCTGCTTACCATGTTGTTGTAGAGATAACTTTTCTGCTGACTGTGGAGGGATGCCAGGGCTCCTGCATCCCAAACCTCGGAGCTGTGAATGCCTCCCGAGTGCTTGTGCTAGGACTGTGCCCTACTTTTGTGTTTCTCAGGGAAAGAGCCACCTCCAGTCTCCAGAAAAAAAGCAAAACAAGGACGAATTTGTGCACTTCCACTACTCTGTTTTCATTTACAGCCAAATTCTGCCAAACATCAAGTGTCTATTTAAAATTTTGATTTCCTCACTATTATTGATTTCCTCACTATTGTCCTGCTTCTGTGCTGGGATTCACGTTCCTTTTATATATATATTTATTTTTTTTCTTTTACTGACAGTTTTGTGGTTGTTTCACAGTCATCCTGATGATATATACTCAGCACTCCAGACACAAGAGGAGTCTGAGCTGGGCACAATCTATGTGCAAACACCACGACATGAGGTCATGGGACCTGCCTCATGTCCCAGGGAGAAAGGAAAAGACTGTGACAGACTGGTAACTGGTGGCTCTGGAAAATTAATCAATGGGCCCTGTTTCCAAGGAATGGCCAGCAAGGTCACAGTTTCGAGGCTCCAAGGGCACAGCCTTTTCCCACTTGCAGCCAGTACACATGCCAGCTTTGCTTGTCCCCCTCTTTGGATGTCACTGGATCACTGTCACATGAGTGCACCGTGGGGGGGGGATGAATGCCCTGGCTGCTCTGAGAATGGTGCTGTTGGCTGCCCAGCCTGTTTTCTTGCCTGCTGAATCTATGAATAAAGCCTGACGATTGCTCGAGGTGTAACTTAAACCTGCTCAGGGCTCCTTTTTGGGAACGCAGCTCCTGGCTGAACTCTCCTTGTCCCTTGCAAAGGGGTTTGTTTAAAGCAGCCTCGAAGGCAGCGTTGCCCCCCGTAGGTGGGTGGTACATGATGCTGTGCCTCTGCTGAGGGTGTTGGTTTCTTTAGATGCCCTTCTGCATCTGCTTGGTGGTCAGCCCAGCTGCATGGAGACAATTTGGATGCAAAGAAATGAATGTTTTCCCAGGCACAGAAGCTGATTCTTTTTGGACATGGAGTGCCTGGGCTTGGCATATATTGAGTCCTGTCCCTGGGCAGTTTAATCTTGCCAGCCCCAGAAACCTGTATGGATTTAAACTTCCATATGCAACTGTTTGATAATCACGTTGCCATGGCTACATTTGAATCTTGCAATAAATGTGTAATTTCACACATTTACATCAAAAGGAACTCCAGGACATAAAACTGCGTAACAAAGCAAGCTGATCTCCCTCCATAAGCACTTTCCATTTTTAACACCATATTATTATAATCATTGGCATTTTTAGGGGGCAGGGGGAGGGCCATGGGGCAGGTTTGACAGCCTGGAGGTCAAGTTCTTGAGGTCTTGTGTACAGTAAGGCTTCCCCAAGGCTGGCATCAGGGCCAGGGCTGTTGCCCTGCTGGGGTCTAAGTAGCCCTTTCCAGGGCAGCAACTGGTTCAGTTGCCACTCCTGCTGCCAGTCTCCTTGCAAGCTGCAGGGCACTGAAATCTTTTGTGATTAAAAAAAAAAAGGAAAAAGTTGAGTGCAAGACCCTGGTGTGCCCAAAATGCAAGGAGAAGGACAGAGAAAGGGGAGCAGAGCGTGAGGGATCTGATGCCCACCTCTCTTCCCAGTGTGGTCCCTTCATCCTCATTTTCAGTCCAGTTGTCTCACATCTTCCTCCCTGGCTGCTTGTTTCCTCTATCTCACCTTCTTCCATCACGACTCCTTATCTCACCAGCCACTTTGTCCCAGTCTCCTTGCCTTACTTGCCCCCAGGCTATCCCTCAGGTGCCCTCTCTCAAGTGCTGATGGGGAGAGCTTCTTGTCCCACAGTAACCCTCTCCTAATGCCACGGCAGCTCCTGTCTTGCCTATTTCCCTGCCTCTGGCAAGAGGTGATGAGCAGGTGAGAGTTATTTAGAGAGGGACAGGTAGCAGAGAAGAGGCTGTACACCCCAGGGTACAACCTCAACCAGCAACAGCTGAAAGCAGTGGTGGATGGCAAAGATGCACGCACTGAACATCAGATCTGGGGAGAAGTTTGCATCCAGACTCTATCCCTGCTGCTTTAAACAGATTGTTCAGGAGCTGGAAACTTGGACAGTTCTGGCTCAGGGTTGTTTTTTTTTCTCCTACAGCAACAGCAGCTGCAAGAGTGTCAGCACCGAGGCAGGGCTGCAGCTGGGCCCTTCCTGGCACAGAAGCAAAGAGGTGCTGGAGAATCTTAAACACTCACAGAATATGGGCAAAGCAAACGTTTCACCTCACTCTGTGAGTTTACCATTGAGTGGAGAGGAAATTTGACTGAGACAAATGCCCAATGCAGACCATTGCTGTAGGAGAAATTGGAAAAGTAAAAAATACTGGAAAACCTTAAGATTTTTTTTTTTTCAGTTGTTTATTCAATTGGAAAAGTTAAGTAAGCCTAATTATTGAGGTTATTGGTTTTAATGAGTCACCACCTTGCTATTGTTATTCCTGGTTTCTGTTGCCATAGGACGAGAAGCTGCAGCTGGGCTAAGCTGTGCTGCGCAACAAACCCTCGTGTTTGATATTCCAAGATTGAGACATAGCAAAATAGGTGGGCTCAGCCAAGCAGGGGAACCCAGGGAAGGAAAATGATGTTTACCAGTATGTTGTGTGGCAACCTTAACATTCTACTAGGGAGCAAAGATGGGTTTCCATCAGCGGGGGCTGCCGTGGGGTTGATTTGTGGATGTTTCTGAAGGGCCCTTCCACAGATAGGTAGTAGAAGGTATGAGGAGGTTGGCTACAGAGGTTGCTCATGTGGGCTTGTTGTTGGTGGGAATCACCATGGTCAGAGAAGTTACAGAGCTTTGAGAGCAAAGATCTGAGTTTGGTGTTACAGGAAGGGAGGAGGCAGTGGAGGGGCACAGGCTGGGAAGCAAGACAGAAGGAGATGTTAGGAGAAAAATCTCCCTGGCGCTATCCTGGATGGGTAAGAGTGAGGCATTATCAAGGCCTTGATAATGTGGAAGGTGCTTTTGTACCAGAGGAAGGAATAGGTATGTAAGAGATTTATCTGCAGGGCCAGAGAAGCTGGGCTTGAAAAAATCCACAAGGTTTAACTGTGGCCTAAATTATGGACCTTGATAGACAGGTATGAGGTGGCATTCAGGAGCTGTGTCTGCATGGCAGATAACACATGGTGTTGCTCGCTGTGTTGTAAGAAAATTTAGGGAGAAGGCTTGGGAGGGAAGGGATGTCAAAGCCTCTGCTTTATCCAGGCTGAGCTTTACTTAATAATTAGAGACCCATGAGACATCTCCTTACTGAGAACCAAAACAAGCCTGCAGGAGGAACTTGGGATCTCGATGGAGGAGGATGAGCTTGTATGTGTTAGTGTGTGTGCTGACTCTCATCTGCTCTTCGGATCAGGCAGCAGCAGGAGCCAGTGGGGTGGAGGCAGGAACATGCTAACCCACAGCGTTTCACCGATTGCTTTCAATTGATCAGTTGTGTAGAAACAAAGCAAAGGAAGTTTCTGGTCTCTCGGATGTTGCAGAGCGTGTCAGGTTTGCTCCCAGCAAGTTCATCTCTTTCAGCTGATCCTGCACTTTCAGTTCTCTCTCCAGGATTGCAGAGAAAAGTCTTTTTTGAGATGGGCAGCTGGCCTTGGGAACAAAAAGGAAGATCTGCCAGAAGAAAGGACTACCAGACCCATTTTCTTTCCCTCTCAAATGCACACAAGGGCATCTACTAAAACTGCCATGGGAGCAAGCCCAGGAGGGTTATGCACAGAAGAGAGCTGCCCCATAAGCATGAAAGTCATCCTCAAGCCATTCTTCAGTACAGTTCCTCCCTGTTAGCCCACCAGGGGTCCTTTGTCTTGTCTGTGAACCCATGTACCTTAGTGTCCAAAGCCTGGGAGCAAAGGGAAACCCTCACCTGTTTCTCTGTGGCATGGGTAAAACATGCCTCCTCTTTTCACTACTACCAAAATCTGGTCTTTCCTGCCCAATTATCCATTTCCTGATACTTCCCAGAACTTGAATGCTGGAGTCCACCGAGGCTCCACAGAGAGGTTAACATAGACTTGCCTTGGCCATGGACAACCTTCTTTCTCTTTTGCATTTATTCCTCCTAGAGGATCAAGCAAGAGAAGGAAGGGGAGAGTGAGCTACAGCTAAATCCTGTTCTTGGATCTCCCTTCAGCCAGTGAAGAATGAGCTGTGTACCTCAATGAACCCAAAAGACACCGTGACGTCATCCAAGCAGGACGTGGTGGCCTCTTCCCAAGTGCCTGAGCTGCCACACGCTCCGGCCATGCTCCAGCAGGCAATACAGCCCAGGGACCCTGGGGACAGAGGCAGAGCTGCTGCCAAGGCACCGAGCTCCCCTCTGAGCAACTGGAAGATGGCAAAAACGCGGGTCAGGAATGCTGTCTGGAGTGAGTGACCTGGATGTGTCTGCCCAGACTTCATACAAAGAGGCAAATGTGGTCCCGGCTCCGTTGCCCGGAGGGCTTTGTGCCGGGGGCTGAGGCGGATACTGCTCAACGTGTGGAGAGCCACAGCTCTTGCCCAGTCTCAGAAGAGGCCACTGTTCTCCTTGGGACCCGATGCGGCCATAAGGACCCAACTGCACAATACGTCTTGTCAAAACGGATGCCAAGAGCGTCCAGCCTCTCCACCGCTCCTGCCAAAGCTTCCTGATAGCAGGCTGCTCTGCAGCCTAATGCAGCTTCATTAAGTGGGAAATTCAGATGCCCAGGATGTTCAGACAAGAACTGCAGAATATATTAGCAGTTGGCCATGTTTTTTCACTCCCACGGCCACTTAATCCTGGGACTTAAGTGTGCAAGTCCCACCGTGGGCAGCACTGCTGCTGTGGTTTTCACAGGTCACTAAGGCAAAGTTAAGCCCTGTTGCTCTTGGTGTGTTTATCATTGTTTTCTCGGTTGGCTTGTGTATGTGAGAACTGTTATCTCAAACTCCCTCTCCTCCCTGCCAAAGCACAGTGAGTCCTCTGGCAGTGATGAGTGGCCCACAGGCTACAAATGGAGAAGAACCTGGCTCATCCTTTCTCCTCAGTGTTCATGTCTACAGCTTGATGTTCAGGTATCTGCTTGATGTTTGTGAATACAGTGGTCAAACACATACAATGGTCCCGCACCTGACAGTTAACCAAGAATTATGTCCTATACTCTGAAATAGGTCTGATGGGACAAGTACAGGAGACCCAGCAGGTTACTCAGTCTGCATCCAGCCTTGCACAGGGACAGGGCTCAATCCACCTTTACATGACTGTAGAATCATAGAATCAAAGAATGGTTAGAGTTGGAAGGGACCTTAAAGATCATCAAGTTCCACCTCCCCTGCCCTGGGCAGGGACACCTCCCTCCAGACCAGGTTGCTCCAAGCCCCATCCAGCCTGGCCTTGAACATCTCCAGGGATGAGGCATCCACAGCTTCTCTGGGCAGCTTGTTCCAGTGTCTCACCACCCAGCCCCTGGAAAATTTATAGCTCTTCAGACCTTTGCTTTTGCTCTCCAACCCCCCTGCCCTGGGCAGGGACACCTCCCACCAGACCAGGTTGCTCCAAGCCCCATCCAGCCTGGCCTTGAACACCTCCAGGGATGGAGCATCCACAGCTTCCCCAGGCAACCTGTTCCAGAGCCTCACCACACTTCTTTCCCTTCTAAAACTGTGTGATGAAGCAGTTTTCCCTAGGCATTGGCCAATTTTGAGCATTGCTTAGTGTGTCATGTTGCAAATAAAGGAAAACGCTCAGTTTCCACTAATTTTTTATTTTGGGCTTAAGTTTTATATCCCCTGGTCCTTTTTTTATGGATTAAAATCAATGAACTTTTCAGGGTGATCAAATTTGATCAAGAAAGAACTAGAATACCAGTTTTCTACCAGAATTCTCAGTTTTACATGAGACAACATGTGGAATTTTTGTTAGATCCTCTGGAATATATCCAATTTTTCTGCTTTTCTTCAGATCAGGCCAATCTACAGGGTACCAAGGGGCAGACTAGCAGGAGAGGTCTTTGCTTCTCCCTTCTTGCATGCCCAAATGAGAGACCTGATGAGATTGCAAGCTTGGATCAAAGAGGGAGCCAGGGAGCTGAGCTGCTCCCCCAGAAACATCCCTCCAGCTCTCCCATGTGGGAAAGAAGAGACTCTGGCCATTTCATTCTCTTAATTAGGAAGAAATAGCACGTGTTCCTCACTCACCACCAACCAAGAAGTACAATTAATGTATCTGGTGATACATCTTGGCTGCCCTGAGGTACTGTTGTGTGGTAGAAGTTAACAAATCGGGCCAAATAAGGGCTTACAAACTCCCTGTTTTCATAGTTGCTCAAACTCCAGGTCAGAGTGGGCACAAGGCTATATTGGGCCAAAAGCGTCAGCTATGCCCGTGACTTCACACACACAACCCATTTTCCTTCCATATGCCCTTTTTACTACCAAGAATGTCATTAATTTAGCCAAATATCACAGACACCACAGCTAATGCCAGTGTTGAAGGATCAGTGCCACTTCTGCAGCGTGAAGCACCGCATGCAAACTGGGAAGGTTCCTGGAAAGGCTCTTGCCTTGATGAGAAGAGGAAGGACACATTATTAGACCGCTCTACACGTACCGAGCTGAAGGCCCTGGATTTCTGTGGAAAGATGGAATCTTGTCTGAGTTTGGCAGAACTGGTCACATGAGATGATTTATTGCTGGATCTCGTGTCAGTGAGGATAGACCGCTCCGACTCTGTGCTCACCAGCAGAGAGGCACCAACCGGTACGTGAGAGCCCGCCCACCCCTTACAAGGAGGAAAAAAAAAAAAAGCTGGCATGAGGTTGGTAAATGTTGCCCTGTGGTGTTCAAGGAAAACCTGTTTGCGTGGGATGTGCTGGAAAAATTGCTCAAGAATGGTGCATTCTCATAAAAAATTATCTGGCAGCTGTTCAGGTCAGTGTTTTTGTATTGGAGCTGTGGGCTACGTGGTTACACCTGCATGTGCCTGCAGCCACCAGCAAGGGGTTTGCTTTGCATGTGATCTAATCCCCCTTGCTCTAGGATGCTGGGGATCCTGGGCTGCATCAAAAGCAGTATGGCCAGCAGGGTGAGGAAGGGGATTCTGCCCCTCTGCTCTGCTCTGGTGAGACCCCACCTGGAGTGCTGTGTCCAGCTTTGGAGTCCTTAACACAAGGAAAGGGACCTGTTGGAATGGGTCCAGAGGAGGGCCACGAAGGTGATCCGAGGGCTGAAGCCTCTCTGTTGTGAGGACAGGCTGAGAGAGTTGGGGTTGTTTGGTATGGAGAACAGAAGGATCCAGGGAGAACTTATAGCTCCTTCCAGTGTCTGAAGGGGACCTACAAGAAAGCTGAAGAGGGCATGTAGTAATAGGACAAGGGGTAATGGCTTCAAACTGCAAGAGGTTAGATTTAGGCTAGATATTAGGAAGAAATTCTTTACTGTGAGGGTGGGGAGGCATTAGCACAGGTTGCCCAGAGAAGCTGTGGCTGCCCCATCCCTGGAGGTGTTCAAGGCCAGGCTGGATGGGGCTCTGAGCAACCTGGTCTGGTGGGAGGTGTCCCGGCCCATGGCAGAGGGGTTGGGACTAGGTGATCTTTAAGGTCCTTTTTAACTCTCAGCATGCTGTGATTCTACAATCCTATGATCGTTGTCCTCATCTAGTTTTGGATCTGGATCTATCTTCTCAGAGCTGCTTATGCTGACACACAACTTCATGGCAGAAAGAGGCACCCTGTGGACATCAGTCCAGGAGAGCGGCTCAGCCAAGATCAGTTTGCTAGTGGTGCTTAGTCCCTCCATGGTGGGAAGGTGGGAGGGCTCAAACGTTACACCCACTTCAACAGCGGACTCTGATGAGGTTTCCAATCCCTGCAAGGCAAAGCAGTGACTGTGCTTCACAGATGGGTGAAGGGATTCCTGGAGATCCAGATTATGAATCAGGATTTGGTGCTGGAGGAAAGAAATGACATGAATGCTCAGTCGTTTGCTGGAGCCTTCTTCCAGCCCCTATTTGACAAACTATCAAGGAGTCAAGGAGCTGTGTAGGGACAGCCCTTGCTCGTTCTCCTCTTCCACAGTGGGTGAAGGCAACTGGGTGGTCTCCTACAAGCCAGAGATCTGCAGGCCTTTCCTCATGCATCGTTCTTGCTCTCCTACCATCAGACCTCCAGCCTTTCTGACAATGTTCTACACTTGGTTCCTGCAATCTTCAAGACTAGAAATCAAGAAACTGCCACCAAGGCCTGCAGCAGTCAGCTCCTCTGCTTTCACGGGGTGAGCTTTAATAGGTATATGTTAATACGGTCGCTTGGTGCAGAGGACCCTTTGTCCTTGACAGCATTAAAATAATACAGACCATAAATTTAGGGCAAAAACTGTAGCAGAAGAAAACGAAGTAGCAATCCGTAGCAGAGTGCTATTTCTGGAGAGGAATTGCCCTTGTGTGGATGGTTTGGTTACAACCAGTCCTGCAGCAGCCACTGGGAATTAGAACCGAGCAGAGTTACGCAGGAGGAAGGTTGTGCTTTAGGTCCCTGGTGCTGCTGCTTTTTTAAAAAAATCAGCCTTCACAAATGACTGCTTTTTGTTTTTCCCTCTGGAAGAGGAGCTAAAGCAGAGTTTGCAGAGTTTAATAGAGAAGTAGGGAATGAGCAGATGTCCCCTTTCCTGCAAGCACGCCAGGTCTCTCGTTTGTGGCTTTGTGCGCTCACTGGTGAGCACAGACGCTGATGAGTTAGTGTGGAGCGTGGGCCCTGCCATCACCTGTGTGTTGTACTTACACACCTCTTGCCCCCTCCACACCCCAGGAACCGTCCCAGCACTCACAAATGCCATCTCTCCCTTTTGATTCCATGTTGACCCCTGGTCACCTTCTCTCTGGGAGGATTCGCTGCTGCTTGCCCTCCTTTCCGATCTCCAGTCTGTCCAAATCAACGCTGCCAACTCGCTCTCCTTGGCATTTTGCATTTAGACCTCCCAGCCTTGCTGCATCCCTGCAGGTCCCCTGGTAGCACTGGGCACCTGACACCAGCATTTGAGAAACAGGCACCAGTCTTAGCTACGAGATGCTCCTGAGACCGAGCACTGAAAGCACCGGGAAGAACCGTCACGTTAAACCCAGCCAGGACTCTCCTGTTAAAAGCACAGCCCCGTGTCATACCCCTTGTCACAGCTGCAGTAATGCAGCCCCAGAGTCAGGCTCGGGGTACAAGGAGCAGCTCAGATCCCCCCCCCCCCCCCAACAGACACACACACAGACACACACATGCACCCACGCACAAAACCAGGGCGTGAAAAACCTCCCCGGAGGCTGAGATGTTTTGCTCGCACAAGCCAGGGTTTCTGGAAAGGCCTGGCATTCAGATGGCAGGGCAGACAGCTGGTTTCAGTGCTGCCCATCATCGTGGTGTCTGGGCTTTGCAAAACAGGCTCTGCATTTGAAAATGAATTTTTGTTTGTTTGTTTGTTTTTAAAGTTAAGACAAGAGGAGCCCTCTAAACTAAGGTCTCTCCCCTCCTGACTATTTCAGAAGGCAAAACATACCTAAGCCTGTTGTTCCTCTGCCTTGAGATTATTATACCATTTCCAAACAGTAGCCTGTTCTGGTAATTCTGCATTTTAACTGGTCTCTCAGGCTGCCTCCTTTAGCTGCCAGCACACATCCTCTTCCCAAATTAACCCGACCAAAATGAGCTGCAGCAGAATCCACCTAATTGCTCTTCTCACTCCAGACAGCACGATTTACAAAGGGGACTTTTCCTGCAGTACCCAGACCTCCAGTACTCGTTATTCCTAACCAAGGAGTTGCGGCGGTGTCTTTATTCCCGCATCCCCCCTTTTAATCTCACACGCTGCCGTTGGCAGCACCCGCCGGCTGCAGCAACCCTGCACCGTGCCCTCTTTCCATCCCCTCCCGGGCAAGCCAGGCAAGGGAGAGCTGGCAGAGCAGGGCTGGTTTTCGGCAGTCACCCGGTGAGAGCTGCATCCCCCCCGCCTCGGAGACAGGCATGCGACTCCCACCGCCGGAGCACTCACGTTGGCAGCAGCGCGGATCCCTTCTTTGAACAGCTTAGTTCCCATTCGGTTTTAACCCGGCGGGTCTAACCGGAGGTGCCTGCGTGACACCGAGCCATCATCCGCACGCCGATTGACCGCTTGACATCTCAAAGCCACCTCTCGGTTAGCAAACAGATCAACAAAATGAGGGAGCGAGCGAGCGAGCAGCCCGGCACATCGGTGGGAACCGCCGCGGCGTGGCCGGGGGTGGTGGTGGTGGTGGGGGGGTTGTCCCCTGTTCTCTGGGGCAGGCAGCTTCACGCTGCCACCACCGCCACCACCGCCACCACCGCCACCACCGCCACCACCGCCGCTCTTGGCTTCCCGCAGCCCCGTCGAATTCCGTGTTGCCAGCCAGCCTGTTCTGCCGGTGTTTAAAATAGCATGTGCTGAGCCGCGTCGGTCGGGGTAGCACAGCTTCTGCCTCCATGCAGCACGTTAAAAACATTTGCTTGCTTTCTCCCTCCAGGGGAGATGGAGGAAGGGGGGGGGGGGGGGGGGAGGGGGGGGGGAGGAAAAAAAGCCCTGCAGACATTTCTCGGGCAGCGACCAGCAAACCCCGACCTGAGCTAATTCTGCCATGGCCGAAAGCAGAGGAGGTTTGCAGTGCATGGAGCTGATTTGCTGACTTACCCTTCATCTCTCTCCAGAATGCCAGGTGAAGGAGCCGGCCTCTCGCTCAGGAAATAAGCCACAAGAAAGCTGGTGGCAGCCACTGCAGAGCTTGCTCAGAAGTTCGCTCCCTCTGTCACAGCCTATGCAGCTTGCCAGGTATAGCCTGGATGAGAACACCCCGTGCTTTTCCCAAGATGAATGAGATCAGCACATATTCAGGCAAGGGAAAAAAAAAAAGTAAAATAAAATAATAAATCTCCTCCTAATATACATGATGGTTTATGACCCAGAGGTAAATTGTTGGTCTACAAGCACCTCTGCTTTACAACTCTGGATTTTCTGGGGTGAATTTCACAGGGAGAGGAAGTTTCTTTTCTGCTTTTGGTGTTTGCATGTTAAAAAGCAAGCAAATGGTATCTCCACAGGGTAGGCAGGAACCCCATCCTCAGCAGCACGAGATGGAGGGCACATGAAGGGTACCAACACGAGCAGCAGAGATGCCTTTATAATGTGGATGCTGATGCTTTTTGACTTAAGCCACTACCTTGCTGTTATAGACACCACCTGGTTTGAGCAGATCCTGACTCTGCTGGTCCTGCCTTTCCTGAATAAGGTTGTTCAGATGAAAGCTCTCTTCTGGCCTGCTGCTTCCCAGCTCCCCAGCTCAGCAGAGTGCCTTTCTGCTGCCAGGTCCTTCCCATCAAACACTTCTCAAGCCTCATCACCTGCCTCATGGGGAAGGGGATGGGATGTCACTGAGTTGAAGCCCTGGGGTGACAAGAGAAGGGGAGGTAGGAGAAAGGGCATGAGCTACTTGGAGGACTCAGATGGCCTGAAACCTTTTGGTGGCAGGGAGCCAAACAGCGTCATGTACCTCTGGGGTCTCTGTCTTTGTGCTGGGGGGGGATCCCGTGCACTTTAGTGCAAGAAGACCATGGCACAGCCAGGAGTTTTAGTCATAGAATCATAGAATAGTGTAGGTTGAAAGGGACCTTAAAGATCATTGAGTTCCAACCCCTTTCCTATGGGCAGGGATACCTCTCACCAGAGCAGGTTGCTCAAAGCCCCATCCAGCCTGGCCTTGAACACTTCCAGGGATGGGGCATCCGCAGCTTCCCTGGGCAATTCATGTATGCCTTGGCCTTAGCTAACGGTTGGGAACCCCATGGCACGAGGATGTGGTACTTTATTCGGCCAGGTGAAAAGTGACTGTTTGAGGAAAAAGTGAAAAATTAGATAATTTGCTGAGGATCGGGCCCCAAGACTTGTTTGGCTGGAATCCTCTCTCACCTTTCTGAGTCTCTACCCATAGCTCTGGCAAACCTCCCTCCTTTCCCACTCCTGAATCCCAGGGCTGGGAGTCACCTGGGTAGTGACTTCTGTCACAGGCTCTCTGTGTAACCCTGGGTGTGTCCCCGTGTGTCCCCAACCTGCCCTTCTGGGCAAAGCTCCCATGCAGCTCATCCATGCAGGGAATGGGTTCCCTGCCTCCCATGCCTGGCCTCACTCCCTGCTGACAGCTGAGATGGGGATGTGGTTTTGACGTGGCTGAGGCTGCCTGTGTGAATGGGCTTCATATGGCTGTGGGGAAAACCTGGCTCCCTCTGGATGGTACTTGCAGCAGGAGGCTACAGGACAGCATGCTGTGCTCCCCTACCATTGTCCTGAAGGCCAGGGTTGTTCTGCATCAGCAGGGCTTGGGTCTGCTTGCAGAGGAGGGTTTTCCCCATCTGTGCTTGAGGTCTGGCAGAGCCTCAGGCAGCAACTTGCTTTTCCAAGAAAGTTGGCTTCAGCTGTGGGATGTGGAGAGTGCCCTGCTGGTGGTGAGAAAGGGGAACACCAGCGAATGGAGCAACCATGCAGGGCCAGAGAATGTGCAGGAGAAAAGCCCATTTAAGGGCATGCTTTGCAAGAATCTTGGACTAGGAATGTTGTCCCCTGGGCCCAGTGACCTCTGACATTGCAATGGGTCGTACAATGCAGGGCAGCAGTGCTGCAAGGGTCCCGTGGAGGTGTGGGCCATGGGGATGGATGGTGGACCTCTCAACACCTTTGCAGACCTGCCTCTGCCTTTGACACGTGGCGAGGCAGCCACGGGCATGTTTGGAAGCTACACGCAAGACTGAACTAACCTACCTCAGATAGGTGCTTGGATTAATTAGTCAATACATGTTAAGTGCTGCAAAGATTTAAGGCTCTGCTTAATTGTTAAGTAACTCAATCATCAGTGGCTGCGTGGGTTGCCCAAGGCAGATAGTGGATGAATCAGACGGTCTCTGGCAAGTGCAACGTATGGAAGGAGCAAAACTTTCCAAGGCTGGGTGACAGGATGATGGGTTGATTAGAGGACAGCAGCAATTACTGAGGCCGATGGGGTTGGGAGCATCTAGAAACACCTAAAAGAGGGGTCAGATCCTGCATGGAGCAGCCTCTGTGAGAGGAACAGGGCTGTCTTAGGCTATGGGGGTACGGGGAGAAAGGGAAAGCAATGAATTCACAGAAGAAAGAGCTAAAAAAGCCACTTGGAACTTCTCTGAGCTCTTCAGGCTTCTTATGGCCAAGCCACTGTGAAAGAGGTGGTTTTGAGCCTGAACTGAAACACTTTAGGGGAAGCAAAACTGGTTTGGGTAAAACAGGGAGCACTTATATGCCATGGACTCACCTATCCTCCTTGCAGGAACTGGGCCCAAGTTATAGGCTTGGGTGGCATCAAGCTGCTGACAAGGGACCGGCCTGAGTCCTGCAGGTCAGTTTTCCATGCAGCAATACAAGCCAAGGGCTCCCAGCAGGAACATTGGTGCCATATGGCCCATTCACCACCCTGAGACATCGTTTCTCCTGCCACCACACAGCTTGTCCCATCGCTCAGAGGTGGGTTTCAGACCCAGATCCATGTCTTCATTTCTGTGGTAGCAAATTCCATCTTTCACTGTCCCTCTGTGTGTCTCTACCCTTCCTGCTCTGCCCTCTGTGTCTCTCCATGTAGGAACTCTGCACATTGACTCTGCTCCCAGAGACCTCTGTGCAGGGGAGGAATGACCCTCTCAGAGTCAGCTAAGGCTTTCTCTGCCTTTCTCTGAATAAGTGATCCCTCTGAAGGTGAAACTCGCTGATATTAAAAGTTTAAACCCAAGATTGATCCCTGTGTGGAGGTGACTTCCAGCCATCTATGACCACAGCTCCTCCAGCCAGGTTAAGATGGGGGATTCCTTGGCACTGTGCCTTATCAACAGGCACGTTCCCAGGGCTTTCTCTGAGGCTGGATCTGGAACAACCTCCCTGCCTGTCATCTTTCTGGCTAGAAAAAGCCTTCAAGCTCTGCCCTGGTGAAATGTTTGGATTTCGGGAAGCAGGGAGCGGGCTGGAACGGCCTGCATTCTTGCGACAGAGCTCCTCGCCTGAGCTGAACCTCACTGCCAGGGCTGGGACAGTTGCACGTGGCTCATGTGAGATGAAGGTGCGAGCTCTGGAAGGAAGGAGACAGGCAAACACAAGCCCTGGGAAGGGTCAGTGGGACAGCACGGAGACTTTGGAGGAAAGCCACATCCGTTGCTTGCTTGCTTCCCAGCAGCTTAAGCATTTCCCCGAGGGTTCCTCTACCCTGATCCCATCCTTGCCCTGGAGGTCTCCTTTCAGACCTGCACCACAAGAGACCGGATAAGTCACCTAGGTCTCAGATTAGACCTGCCTTAGTCTTGGAGAAGCTGGCGTCACCAGCAGGCAGCCCACTGTCCCAGCACCAGCTGTAGGGCTTGGCGTAGCTTTGCAAGGCACCCCCTGACCTCAGCTGTCGCCCACGTCTTTACAGCCTGCTTTAATCCCTTTTTAATTAAATGTGGAGGGGTGTGATGGTATCAGGAGGGTGGGAGGGGGGTGGCCTGGGGTGTTTTGGGCTCGGGGTGTGTGCCAGCCAGCTGGGTTTGTTTTGAGCCTGTCAGTTCTCACACGCTAGCTTTCCCACTCCTTCTCCTCTTGAGATCCGGTGCAGCTAAGGCATTACGTGGATCATCCCTGCGGCTCTTCCATTGCTCTGGGATCCTGCAGTGTCCCACCTGGCAGAAACTGGCACGTTGTAGACATTTGGGGATTGGTGGCTGAAAGGTGAAGTGGCTGCTCTGATGGCACTGAACAATGGGGGAAGAGGTTTGACTGACGTCAGAAAACAGCATTGGCGTGTGAGGTGGAAACTGGAAGTATGGTCTCCAGCTGGTAGGTCACTGTGGTCATTCAAAAGGCTGTTAGTGTGGTTTGGGTTTACTGGAGCTTGGGGGAGGCCACCACAGGGATTTAGTGACCCACTTGCCTGGAGATTGGATTTGAGGACATGGCAGACCCAGACTCCTCCTGATGCCCAGAATGTCCCCTGGGGATCTGATATTCCTGGGGAGAACAAACTGCATGCTGGACCTGAATGCAATGACAATGTCTGTCTCCAGGATGAAAGCAGTCTCTCGCTGCAGACAGATGAGATGCTCTGGAGACAGATTACCTGCCTTTCCCCATGGGGCAGCAGGAAAGCAAGGACGGCTGGAACTGAGGTCCCATGCTGCTGGTGCTACCGGCATCACCAAAAATGTGTGTGCTGGGAGGCACTGGAGACTCTGACAGCACCTGATGTTGAGTTCTAAATAAAAATACGGCCAGATATCAGCATCCACAGGACCTGAGTGTCCGTCCTGCCCCCCTGCCCCCCTATGATTTCTTTTAGAGAAACCTGCCCAGCAGAGATAGGATGTTAGTTTGGCCTTTCCCAGCCCTGGGGTGGCTCTTTTCTTGTTAGAACGTCTGATAAGATCTTGTGTAACTTGAGGGAAGTCAAGGAGCTCAGAGCAGGGACCAGAGCACAGCTCTTTTTAGTCACTGGGGATGACCAGACACGGCTGTACCCAAGGCAGTGGTGAAGTGCAGAAGTGAAAGAGCTGACCTGGATGAGGTTGATGCAAAGAGATGCTTAGAGGTGAACAAAACTGCAGCCACCCTGCGAAAACCAAACCACTTCCAGTGATCTGGAGCAGAGGCCAGATAGATTCAGATTCAGTCAGATGCCCTCCTGTTTTTAACCCGTGGAGGCTGTGAACCGCTGTGACCTGGGGTGGCTAGTGGAGAGCAGGTTCTCCATTTCTGGAAATCTCTAAGTCAAGACAGCAAAATTATTGCTCAGAGGGAAATTGTGGGCTTGGCAGAAGCAGACAGGGCTGGGTTTTGCAAGAGGGCAGATTGCTTAGCACTGTGCACCTACCCCATCTGTCTCAAACCCTGTACCTCTGTGAAACAGCATCTGGTCGCTGGTCCCTCTTAGCGAGTGTCATGAGAGGCCACATGAGGCCACTACATGGAGAGGGAAGTGCTCTGCAGTGTTTCTTGCAAAATCATAGAATCATAGAAAGGTTTAGGTTGGAAGGGCCCCTAAAGGTCATCTGGTTCCACTCTCCTGCCTTGGGCAGGGACACCTCCCACTAGACCAGGTTGTTCAATTCCCCATCCAGCCTGGCCTTGAACACCTCCAGGGATCCACATATAAGGTCTCCCCAGAGCCTTCTCTTCTCCAGGCTGAACAGTCCCAAGTCTCTCACCCTGTCCTCATAGCAGAGGTGCTCCAGCCCTCTGATCATCTTTGTGGCCCTCTGAACCCGCTCCAACAGGTCCATGTTCTTCTGATATTGATGCACCCAGAAATGGAGGCAGAGCAGAGGGGCAGAATCCCCCTCCTCCTCCTCCCCTCCCCCTGCTGGCCATGCTGCTTTTGATGCAGCCCAGCATGCAAGAGGCTTTCTGGGCTGCCAGTGCACACTGTTGGCTCATGTTGAGCTTCTCATCCAACCCCAAGTCTTTCTCCTTGGGGCTGCTCTCAATCCATTCTCTGCCCAACCTGTATTTATGCCTGGGATTGCTGTGACCCAGGTGCAGGACCTTGCACTAGACCTTCTTGAACTCCATGATATTCACATGGGTCCACCTCTTAAGCCTGTCCAGATCCCTCTGGATGGCATCTCTTCCCTCCAGTGTGTCAACTGCTCCACTCAGCTTGGTGTTGTCTGCAAACTGTTGAGTGCAGCCCTCCAGCCAATTCCTTATCCATCCATCAAATCCATGTTTCTCCAATTTAGAGACAAGGATGTTGTGTGGGACAGTGTCCAACGCTTTGCACAAATCCAGGTAGAACATCTCTGCTTCTCATGCAATTAAATGTGGGTAGAACTTGATACTGAGATGAGGGGGGCATCATTATGCCTTGGCTTTGAGTTGGCCACAAACTGACGAACAAAAGAGGTGCTTGATAGGAGGGAGACCTGTAGAAATGCAGTGGCTCTGTCTGTGACACATCTCTGTTTTCCTGCAAGAAAAGATTGCAGTGGTCCTGTGTTTAGCCCACCCCAAGCTTCCTGGACCCCCTTCCCGAGCTGCTCCCTTGGCACTCAGACATGCACATGCAGAGCAGAGCATGACCAAGAGGAGCTTGGTGAGGGAAGCTGCTGCTTAATCCTGCTCCTACTTTGCAGTGCCATGGCAACCACTCCCATGCTAACTAGCAAGCCATGGTCAGGCATCACTGGGTGTTGCAGAAACTCTTTTCCACTTAGAAACACGAGCCCTCTCTGCTGCTCAACTCGGTGGCATGATCAGGCTACGGTGCTTTGCCTGGTGGACAAGCCTGGGCTGTGATGCTCTCTGGTCATGACAGGTAGATGCATTCTACATAAATTCTTGATGCCTCATACTGCCATCCTCCATAAAAGCTGGCTGAGGCTCTGGGATGGAGAGAGTCTGTTCATGGCTGGGTCAGCCTAGCAGGTACCTCATGGGAAAGGTTTCAGGACTGTTTGCTTGGCTGGATGAAGGTTCTCTCAGCTGCTGAGATTCCTGTCTCCTGGCTGCCCTCTTTTTGGTTATGTTGAAGGATATAAGGTTTAAAAAAATCCTGTGGGTCAAGAAACTTGATGACTGAGACTAAGACAATGCTTCACTTCAGGCTTTTGTTGTTGGGTTGGGTTTTTTTCAGCATCATCTGCCTGTTCCAGGGCTGGCATCAAGTCAAACACTATTCACTCAAGTCGGTCTTTAGCTGGAAGCAAGTGCATTTGTTTGTCCCCTTTTTCCCACTGCAGCCCAATGTGTGCTGCTCTCCTGAAGTGACTCTGCTGTTTTCATATCCCTGCTCCCCCCACTGCTTTTGGGGTGCCCCTGTCCCACAGCTATGCAACAGTTTGCAACCTAGAAGAGTCTCAGCATCAGCTGGTTCAGCTGGGAGCATTGTGGCTTTTTGCAGGCACTGGGCTGTGTTTGTGAGAGCGGAGCTAATTCAGAGCTGACCTATCTCTTCTTCCTGGGGATGAATCCATCACAAGGCCTCCTCTCCAGGCAGCAAAGCAGGGCAAATGCAGGGTCACATAAAATGGGATTTCTTTCTTTATTCCTCAAATATGGATGTCCCATCCCTGGAGATGTTCAAGGCCAGCTTGGATGGGACTTTGAGCAACCTGGTCTAGTGAAAGTTGTCCCTGCCCATGGCAGGGTGTCTGGATTTAGATGATCCTTAAGGTCCCTTCCAACTCTAACCATTCTGTTATTCTATAGATAGTTCAGCTTTACAGACCTGTGATGCTGCTTGGTCCCCTTTTCTGCATTCAAGGTGGCTTTTGCCCACGGGGCTCATTAAAACCACCGTGTTTGCCATTGTGACTGTGTTGGCTTGGAAAAATGGCCACAGCTCTCTTGAGAGGCAGTGTGCAGCAGAGCAGCGTGTGCTTGCTTTAGGCCATGGCTAGAGAAAGGATTAGAGTGAATAGAAATGTGAAGGGGTGTCAACTGGGGAGAAGATCAGGACATGGTGGGAAGAAGTGAAGGTCTGCCTAGCATAGGACATGGCCACAAGCCCAGAACTCCTGACATACCCAGCCTCACAGGGCTGCAGGAGTGACCAGCTTGGCCACACTTGGTCTGTCTCGTGCTTCCTACAAACTGCATGTGCTGTACCCTGATCTATGCCCAGACAGCAAAAGGGACCCATGGGACACAGCAGGCCAGCTGCAGGCTGTCTGGCAGCTTGGGCTGGACTTTGAGGCATCAGGAGATGCTCAATGAATGCAGGCACTCCTCAGCATGGAGAATGAAACAACCGGTGGGACCATTGCCAGAATGAATGGGATGTCCCTGGCAGAGGAAGGTCCTGGTTTGGCTTCCTGCTTTTGAACTAGTGTAGATTTTGGCTGGCCACCTGCAGTAGAAAGGCTGCTATATTGCAGAGTGTGCATAGAGCAACTGGCAGCCAGGCTGATCTGCCACCTTTTGTGGTGGCACTGCGATGTGTGTCATCTCTGTGGTGGTATGTCACCGCTTTCAATTCCCCCTTGCCATTGCAGACTAAGGAACATTGTGCTGCTTGCTCTATAGAATCATAGAATGGTTTGGGTTGGAAGGGACCTTAAGGATAAGTTAGCTTCAACCTCCCTGCCCTGGGCAGGGACACCTCCAACCAGATCAGGTTGCTCCAAGCCCCATCCAGTTTGGCCCTGAACCCCAATCCAGTGATGGAGCAGCCACAGCTTCACTGGGCAACCTGTTCCAGTGCCTCACCACCCTCAGAGTGAAAATTATCTTCCAACAATCTAATCTAAATCTACCCTCTTCCAGTTTGAAGTCAAGTGCAGTCTTTAGCCCAAGTACAGTCTGAGGAAGGCAGCCAGAGCTGCAGAGGACACTGACCATGCCCCAGGGCTGATGGCCAAGTCAGCTTCAGAGATAAGACATTTCCCCCAGGAGCTGAGGGACACGAAGGCAAGGTATGAGAAAGAAGGGCTTTTTAACAGCCCCAGTTTTTCCCATGAGAAGGGTCCTGCTGTGCTGGGTGGAGAGGCTGTGCTCTGGGACTTTGGTCTGCAAGGGCCACAAGAGGGGAGGAGGCCAAGGCAAGCACAGGGATGCTGGCAGGGCTTGAAAACATCGTGAGAGAGAATTACATTTGCTCAGTGAGAAGGAAGAGCTGGCAGGGGACCTTTCCCCTCTCCTCGCATCTGTCCAGCCCTGAGCAAACATCAACTAATCTTCCTGACACTTCCATAAGACAAGGAAGCATTACAGTGCCATAATGGTAAGTGCAGTGGAAACCACAGCGGCGGTGACGCACGCTGCATCAAACCGTCGCTCGGGCAGGCTCGGCCTCGACATCTGCAAATGTCGCCCATCAGGAGCAGGGCTGAGCTGTGTTTCCCACAGCAGGTCAGGGACAGGCTTCAGAAGGGAACCCAGACATCCTGTCTTGGAGCCTTCTGCTCTCTATTCTGGACCGCAATGAGCTCCATCAGCCAGGGAAATAATTTGCCAATGGAGGCAGTAGGGGTGAGGAAATAATTAAAAGCTGATCCGGGCTCCTGCTTTGGAACAAGAAAAAAAAAAAACCCACCATATTTTCGTCATGTTTTAAATACACCCTTTCATCTCCAAACCAGCAGGAGCCTTCTATTGTTCATTTTTCTCCTAATCAGTTTTTGCTCAGCAGATGTGAAGACGGGGGAGCCAATTTAACGGGCAAAGCGGAGTAGACACACCAAGTGGAGCTGGGAATGTCAGTTCACATCAGCAAATGCACAAAGATTTGCTGCCAAAGGTGCAAGAACTTGTTCTTGTTGCTCGTGAAGCCAGATATTTGGCAAGGAACAAGAGGTTATCTGTTGACTCATTTTCAGATGAGATTTCTCAAGACATGGTGCAGGGAAGGAAAGCAGGACTATCAGGCTCTTCTGAGATGACTTCGATTCACTTGTAGCTGAATTTAGTGGGAGTTATCCTCTTGCAGGTGCCTGATGGTTTCCTCGAGTAGCCAGCAGGTTGAGTGCTCAGTTTGGGGTCCCCCAGTACAAGGGAGAGACCAACAAACTGGATCAGGTCCAGTGGAGAGCACAAGATGTATATGAAAAAGTTGACCAAGCTGGGTTTGACCAGCCTGGAAAAGAAGATGCTCAGGGGAATGCAGCTGCTGTCTCCTGCTGCTGAAGGGGAGGCTACAGAGAAGACAGTCAGTCCCTTCTCCAAGGTGTACCATGAAAGGATGAGGCAACCAACACAGGTTGCAGCTGTAGGAAACGACATCGTGACAATGTAGTAATGCATGATGTGAGACCTTGCAGGGGGGAAGGTGATTCAGTTTTTAAACAGAACTGAAACAAAAAGTTGTTGTCACTCATTGCACCCAGAGTTGCATGCACACAAGCACCAAGAGGTGTGTACCCACCAGTTTGGTGCAAAATCACTTGTGTCCAAGTTGAGGATTCCCTGCAATGACACTGAGGACATGTGCTGCCATCTGTTGAATCTCTCCATCCTGTCCCATGTCTGTTACTGTCCTTTGTCTCCCAGCCTGGATGTCCTCAGATGATGCATGGAGATGTGGTGACATCTTGCTGACTTATTCTGCTAGATGCCATCAGCATGCGCCATTTGTGTAGGCCTTCTCCTGCTGTTTGTCCCTTCTGGTGTGTCCACACAAAACATCCCCATTCACACCAGTCTGAACATTTCTATTATGGTGTCCAGCACAGGGAGGGAACCATTTTTCACAGTGATAGTGGGTAAGCACTGGGACAAGTGCACAGGGAAGCTGTGGTATCTCCACCCCTTGAGACACTCAGAAGTCATCTGGGTAGGATCCTGATCAAACTTTGAAGATAACCCTTCTTAGAGCAGATTGGAGATGTCCAGAGGCCCTTTCTGACCTAAATTATTCTTAAAATCATAGAACAGTTAGAGTTGGAAGGGATCCTAAAGATCACATAGTTCCAACCCAACTAGTTCCGTCAAAGATCACGTAGGTCCAGTCTAGTTCCACTCGTCACTGGTTGCCACTTGGATATCGAGCCGTTGACCCCAACTCCTTGAGCGTGGCCATCCAGCTAATTCCTTCTCTGTGGTTTTCAGACAGCACAGGGAGGAGAAGGTCCTTGTTTTGACAAGGAGAGAAAAGGAAAGAGAGGGGGGGAAGTGATGACTTTGGTGTCCGTCATTACCTCATTGATATACTTTGACTCATCAGCAGCTTGTTTATGTGACACTGCTAATTACTGGCTGCAGGAGAAACCCATACACTTTCCCATTTCAAGGGTCACAAGGAAAGGCTCGTGATGGCAACGCACATGCCCTGCCTCTTGCAGAGGATTTCAGAGCCCAGCGTGGAGACAGATCTGTATCCTAGTTTTTCCCAGAACTGGAGTCAGAAGAGAATGGGCAGCTTGCCCAGACTCCTGTCTGCCAGCCCCCTTTGTTTCCAGCCGTGCTATCTCCCTCTGAGAGTCCTCTGCCACGCCACAGATCTGGTGCTCTCCAGTTTCCTCCTCTGCCAACAGCCTCAGTGGTTTTACCAGGGTCTCAGAGCATGTCCAGCCCCAGCTGCAGGTGGGCAGAGATGGACCCCACCATATGGGAAAGCTCTCCATCTCCTGTCCATCTCCACAGCCTGCTGCATGTTTGAGAGTGGGAGAACATGTAGAGTAGGGCTGATGGTTGGACTTGATGATCCCAAGGGTCTCTTCCAACCTAAATGATTCTGTGATTCTGTGATCCTCTAGCTTTTCTATAGAGACTGGTCTTGTGCACTGGTGTTATGGAGGGGACCTCACCCACCCATTTTCACAGTGTGTGTTGGAAAAACCTTTCTTTGGACTTTTAGGAGCCCTGGGCTGGTGATGGCGGTGTCAAAACTGTCAGGCAGGGGGAGAGTTACAGGGATTGTGCAAGGGGATTTCCTAGCCACTAAAGAAACTTAAGAAACCTGGTTAAAAACCAAACCCAAGCAAAAACCCCAACCTTATTGAAATAAGCTTCCTCAAAGAGCTCGGGGATGTGGTACTGAGCAGGACAGACCCTTCCCCTGCCCCTGCCCCGGCTCAGCCACCCAGCTTTCCTCAGACGCCCTCCCAGCCCCCAGCCTGCCCCACAGCCCCAGAGGAGCCTTCGGTTTGCAGCAGTGATTTATCACCCACCAGCCTCAGAAAGTTTTAGTCATCACCCAGATGTTGAATAACCCTCTTGTCTGAATTCCCCTGAAGGCCCCCAAAGACTCTCTGCTTATCTAACGCTCATTTGACCGGATAATTTGGAGGCAGTTTGCAGGCTCTGTGGAAGTGACCTGCTCCAAGTCAGTCCAGCTTTTCAGTCCCCTCTGCTGCAACATCAGCAGTTTTCCTTGTATTTTTACTTCTGCCTGGTGCAGGCTCTGACACTTCTGCTGTCCCAGCCAAGACTCAGAAGAGAGAGAGGTACCCCCCCATTCCCACCACAACCTGGGTGTTACCTTCCTTGCACCCATGGGAACGCCATCACAAGGGCTCATTTGCAAAGACTAATTGATCTTAAGAGCCTTTTCTGGAGTATTTGAAAGTGGCTTCCTAGAGCAAGTGTGTCTTCTGAGTACAGTATTAACAGCTTGTTCCTCCACTTTCTCTTCTTTGAGTGCTATTGATTCAGCCTGCTGCTGGTTTCTGTTTTGCTGGTGGGCTCGGGTTGCTTTCTCGCTGCTGGGGAGATAAGCTGCAGCCTTCCCATGGGCAGAGCAGAACAGGTATTTAGTTCCAGTGGGAATGCTTTCCAACAAAACCTTTGTTTTCAGCAACCAATCTTCTGTCTGGCTTTGAAACATGCTTTCAATTAGTCTATTCACTGCACAACCGCCTGCGTGAACGTATGTCAAAAATTAGTCAGACAATTGCCTTGTGGTTACCCTCCTCCTCACTGGGTCCCCGGCTTTTCCTGAAAATACCAACTGCAAAATCATCTTCAACCTCTGAAAAGACCAAGCCATCTTTTCAGAGCTTTTCAAGGCCAGATCCTGCAATGGCTAATGAATACTGCAGTCATAGAATCATAGAATCATTAGGTTGGAAGAGACCCTTAGGATCATTGAGTCCAACAATCAGCCTTTCTCCACAAGTTCTCCCCTACACCACATGCCTCAACACGATATTTAATCTACTTTGAAACACAGTCAGGGATGGTGACTCCACCACCTCCCTGGGCAGCCCATTCCACTGACTGACCGCTCTTTCTGCGAAAAACTTTTTCCTAATGTCCAGCCTAAACCTACCCTGCTGCAGCTTGCAGCCATTCCCTCGTGTTCTGTCGCTAATTACCTGTGAGAAGAGACCAGCACCAATCTCTCTACAATGCCCTTTCAAGCAGTTGTAGAGAGTGATGAGGTCTCCCCTCAGCCTCCTCTTCCTCAAACTAAACAGTCCCAACTCCCTCAGTCGTTCCTTGTAAGATTTATTCTCCAGGCCCTTCACCAGTTTCATTGCCCTCCTCTGTACTTGCTCCAGCACCTCCAGATCTCTCTTGTGTTGAGGTGCCCAGAACTGGACACAAGACTCAAGGTGTGGCCTCACCAGTGCTGAG